>VZSZ01009387.1:322942-372956 GCA_013398815.1 Ibidorhyncha struthersii | reverse complement strand
ATATCTAGTTTGTCTAACTGATCTCTAACTTGCTCCTGATCTCTAACTTTCCTCCTCAGGAGAGGAGGAAAAAGTCCCAAACCACAAAAAAAAAATCCCAAACACCTCCCCCCAAGCTCCACATACATACATTGAATTCTGTGTGACCAACAATCAGGTATGTAAAATCAAATTTCCTCCTACGAAGTTTTGCTAAAATTTGTGTATGGAATATGAGCCTGGGAAGGTAAACCAAGCATTTGGTAAACTGCATAAGCAGAGAATTTAAATTAGTTTGTATAAAGAACTTTCCCTCCAGAGACTTCCACTGATTCATCTCACCTGGCTTTAGACTCTTTGTAACTGAAGTGCTCTGCAGCGTAACTGCATCTATTCGTGGACAAAGCAGAGAGATTGGAGATAACTATAGCCTGCACATTAAGTTTCTTAGTGAAGTATCTAAATGTCAGTGATATGCGTCTAGGCCAAAAATCCTTACTGTGTAACTTATCTTTAGAAATAAAGTTTGTGCATATGTGTGTACATGCAAATGCATACCTTTGTCAAAAAGACATAAAGACAGGTTAATGAGGCTTGTAAAGCACATAAAACTTGACTTCTCTTGTATGTAATATTCTTCATAACGAATAACAACTTGCATAACAGAAAATTCATTCTTCACTGAGATGTCAGAGTTTTGAATCAATACTATCTTCAGTTTGTCACTAGTTATTGCATATGTCATCTAACAGCTGATGAGGGAATCACAGCTTCTAGAAAGTAGGTATTTAATATTTTGTACGTAGAAAACACCATAGAGATACTGAGAAGGAAAGCAGGGTGGGTTTTTTTTTTCATGACTCAATGAAGTTTTTAAAGAATACAGTTTTAGCATTCAATACAAGCATAATCTTTTATTTAGTAGTGTCTATTTTTCCTATTTTATCCCAGAACAAACAAATATAAAAAGATAGTTGTAACTATATACAAGTAGGTTTGAATATGTATATTTATATATATATATGAATGAACATAGAGAACTTGGGGTCTTTCCCCACAAACACATGTAAACAAGAGTGTCCATAAAATCAATGAAAGAATTTTAATGTATTATGAAGACACTTTTCACAATTTATAATTGTGTTTCTTGGGCTCTTGCACAGTGCATCAGATTATAGTCTACTAATAAATCATATATTAAAATCGGACAATTTTACAAATATATTTAGTCTTGCATGTAGTGAATGCATAGTCATAGTGGAGAGACCAGGATTTCTACATCTGGCTCATGTAATGTGTAATAGTTGTAGGTACATTACAGTGAATGTCAAATATATTGACAAGTTAATTTAGTATGGGTGTTCCCAAGTCTTGTGCATTGCGCCTGTAC
Source organism: Ibidorhyncha struthersii (assembly GCA_013398815.1). Taxonomy (NCBI): domain Eukaryota; kingdom Metazoa; phylum Chordata; class Aves; order Charadriiformes; family Charadriidae; genus Ibidorhyncha; species Ibidorhyncha struthersii. The sequence goes on along the minus strand of VZSZ01009387.1, from coordinate 371,587 downwards.
ATTTTTTTACCTGTGAAAATACCACCTTCCTTTAATAATTTATATGGTAATGATTCCGTGGGAGCTGGCCACTACTTTTGAAAAGTTGAGCTGTAAAGATGACTACTATAACTGCATAGAACTGTGACTGGTTTTTTATGATATACTTGAAATTATGACGATTGTATCAGATACAGAAATAAACTCACATTCGAAGTAGACTTCCCCCTTCCACATATTTTATAACAAAACTTTGTCCTGCCTGCCACATTCTCCTATTTTCTTGTTCTTCACTCATTATTCAGAGACTATTGTTGTAGAACAGGAAGTAAATGAATGTTTTATTCTGATCTCTAGTTGCCTGGAGACTAGATCCCAGAAGTACAAGATGTCTCTCCTGTTCAAATTGAAACACTAGATGCTTTGCTCATCTGTCATTTCCAGTTCATGCATTTGTTGTCTAAATACGATTTTTCTTGTACACCTACTCTTCTTAAACTTGTAACCTGCATATGTTTTGTTCATTTGAGGCACCAAAAGGTGATTATTAAAGTACTCAGTTTATCACAGAGGACTCAAAATATTGCCTATAAATTGTAGGTTCAGAGTTTTATTGAAAACTCAGTAGGAGTGTACACGTCACATAAATGGCTATTCAAATAAAATCAATACACAGGCACACTATAGCTACAAAAATAGAACATAATACATGAGCTATTAGGTGGAAGGCTAGCAGGCTTTCTATTTTCTATTTTAAAACACATGCCAACATAGACTTTCTGGTTTTCCTCTCTACTGAGGTCAGATGTTACATTTTAATGCATTGTTAAACAGCATGTGTGTGCTTCACATCCATTACACTGATTTTATCAGAGAGGACTTTTGCATTTGTCTTTCTGTTCCAGTATTTTCGGTTCTCCGTATGACTTAAGAAACTATCCAACAGGTAAGATGTTTTAGTCAGATTCCTACAAGCACTAATTAGACCATTTATCTTCCAGTGGTTGGGATGAAAGACAATTATGAGTATTGCTACCTGAATAACGCAGAGATGAATTCATATACTCAGTAAACAATGAACTGCAGGGATTTTTGGATAAGGAGTGGCAAATAACACATGCACACACTCAAAAAACAGGGGAGGAACAGAATTATTTAAATGTTTTCCTCTTAAATCCTTTCTGCACTTGCAAGCAGAACAGCATCATACCATGACTGGTGATTTTTGAGGTTTGCAGGAGTTGTGCAGCAGCTCATGCAGACACTAAAATACAGATGAATGCCACTTATGCTGGTGCATCTCATCCACTGTAATGTTGAATCTATACAATAACCTGCCTTGAAGAATGAGTCAAAGCATATATTTCCTTTTAGCATTTCTATTGGATCTCCTTTTCACATTTTCTCATTCCTCTTTTCTAAATGTGCTTTTCAAAGTAACTATATTTACAGCTTTTCTTGCTTTCGAACATTTTTCCTACTGTATTGTCTTGTATAATTTTTTTCATTTCAGTACCCTGTGGAAAAAGAATAGATGCATCTATGAGGCCTCCTTACTTTGGCAGTCTTTATATAGGAAGCAGAAGACTTTCTCTAGTGCAGATAATTAAAGAAAGAGTTGAAAACATGTTTTAACAGAGATAAGAAAAATTTAATTCACAGCAAATAATAAATGCAGTAGACATTAACTTTAAAATTCATAAGAATTCATCTATTTGTGTGCCTCCAGAAAATGAGGGAAAATTAACACCTGGCTAGATTTTAATCCCTTGAAGTCTGGTCTTTAGATCAAAGGTAAATAACATATTTAAATTAAAGTAAACGTAAAGATTCACATTTTAAGAAAAAAAAAAAAGCTATATCTCTACCAATCTTTTTTACTTGCTTATATACTCATTTATATACCTTTGACCTAAAGATGATAAGTTCTGAGTGTGACACTACTGCTTAAAAATGAGAATGAAGCCTTAGTGGAAAGATCAGAGACATAAATCTAACTTTTTTTTTTCTTTTCAGATTAATAATATCAGGGTCTGCCAGCATAGAACAGGCAAAGGTGTCCAACTGAATTTCAGCATGCAATCAAAACACAAACTTAAATGAAATATTTAAAATAATACAAAATAATTGTAGAAGAGACATACAGACAAAAAGCATGATAAGTAGAAGGTCATCTAGTAGAGGAAACAAGAAACAAAAATGACAGGTAAGAAAATGTTAGAATTTAGAAAAAAAACTAGAAAAAGGCATGGCACAAAAGTAAAAGAAAGAAGATACACAGATTCTTTTTTAAATATATCTATAATAGGTGAAAAGCCCTGTTCATAAACATTTTCTGCTGTGTTCTTTGCTGTTATTTTTATGCCTTCCTTCTGAAGTTGGACAGGTTCCTCACTTAATAATCATGCAGTTTTGATGTTGTTCAGGGTTGCCATGATTTTTGCCTTGTCTGTGACTACATTTTCTATCTTTGGAAATCAGGGAATAACACAGAAACATGAATGCAACTGCATTATAGCTGAGGCATGCCCTTGTAAGTAGTTGGGACATAGCTGAGCATTCAGCTGGACCAATAGTACGCATACACTTCCATGTACTTCCAGTCATCTTCAGGACAGCCCTTAACAAGGAAACTAATATACCTTTCCAACATTTTAAAGGTCTGCATTGAATGTTACGCCAATTGCCTCTTTAGCAGCTGGTACTTATACAGTTCCGTCCATCCTTCACTGAGGCAATCTTCATGCACTGTGACCAAATCAAATCATGAAGCCATCTGTCACATTCATATTTGTCTTACTGAAATGTATTTTCACTGTACATATCTTACAGAGGTATATGTGTTAAAAACAATATTGCACCTGGAACTACAGCTGGTGTGAACTGGTTATATTGGACCACAAAAGGGCACAAACTACCCCTCAAGCTGAAACCATACATCTCCTAAAGAAGCCAAACTCCTGTGAAAGTCCTTGGTGTTTTGCCTGAGTAACTGAGTTCTAAATTTCTTAAAAAAACAAACAAACAAACAAACATATAGAGATTGTGAAAATATGTCTATTTATAGAAGTAAATCAGAATTGTTCCTAACTGCATATGCATAGCAAGAATACATACAAGCATCCACTGAAAAAGAAAAATTTCATAAATATGGACTTCTGCCTTCACATCTCAGAGAACCTGACTCTTACAGGAAAGAAGAGTATTAATAACATTAAACTTTTAAAAATATTGCAATAATTGACAGAATCTACCCTACTAGTTTGCCTCCGGAGGTGTTCTATTTATTTATTTAGCTTTGCATGTGAAATAGCATTTGTGTGGCCTTTATCCCACAATTTGAAATAATTGTAAAGCTTCCTGTATTTTTAGTTTTCATGGGCTGCCAGTGTAGATAGAGTGAAGAGAGGTATAGTAAGTGAATCATGGTGTCACAAATGAGTGAATGCATTTTTTTTTATTGTTAACTTCGACAAATAGCATTTGGTGAGGTAGAAATTTTAATTCTATTTATTTATTGATAATAGTGCTGGGAGTTCTATAATGAGTAGGGCATGCGTGTTGAGCATAATGTTGACATTACTGTACAGACAGAAAATTCTTTTTTGTTTTAATTAATTTTCTTAAGGTGACAGGATGTTGTCCTCTTACAGATCTATATAAAGGATTAAGGAATTGTGAAACATTTCATAGACCCTATGTTCACATTTGGACATAGCTGTATAATTTAGTATAGCTATGAGGGAAACGTGCTGTATTTACATGTACTATACATGTAAACCTGGTGCCAACTATTTTGTTGTTGGTACAAAGGGGATTCTAATTCTGAGAACAATAACACAATAGTCCTGGTCAAGACTGATATCAAAGACAACACATCAGTTTGCACAGTAAACACTACCATTTGGAGCAAGATCTTGGGCATCCACAAGATCTTCAGTGTCCAGCGGCTTATGGATGTTCTCGAAGGTTATGATTATTTATCTACTGATGTTTCAGAGTGCCTAAATTTTTAGGAAACATCATCAGAATTGAATTTCTTAAATGTGCTGGTAATTAAGGCTTCACTTTAGCAGAAAAAAATAATCCTTTTTTTTCCAATTCATGTGGGGTACTTCATTTTTTCTATTCTTGCTGTGGTTTGTAAACTGCATTTATTAAAAACAAAACCAAAATCACACACACAAAGAGACACCACACCCCATCCCAAATATTAGCCTGGGAACTTTTTGGGTAAGGATAACACTTCTAAACTTTAATGCCTTTCTTTAATCTTTTATTATGCTTTTTTTGTTTGTTTTGTATTAGTTGGCAAGATTTCTTGGGCACAACATTCCTTAAATTTACAATTGTCTCTCTATCTAGTTAGCCATATAATAGTACTCTAAAGTGTTAAAGAGAGAATATTGTGTCTAGAAGATGGCCATAGTCCACATTTGCAAACAGTTTTGAGATCATAAGAGCAAAGATACTCACTAATTATTATTATGAAAAAAAAACATTTTTCAGTGTTTACATGTAAGGGCTTCTGCCTTTAAGGATAGTCCTAACAATAACCACAAAAACCTTCAATGAAAGCTTTCTTATGTTGAAGAATAGACTGTGTTACAGTTGTGGAACAGAAGACTCAGAAAATTAGTCATTTAAGCATGGGGTTTATTTTTATTTAATAGTACTTTTACCTAGAAAAGTAACAGAAGAGAACTTGAAGCAGTAGGACACTGCCATTCCAACATCTCCAGTATTATACTGGAAAGTTACATTTATTGCTATATGGGAAATTTATGTTTAAGGTTGACACAAAACTATTAAAATTACTGAGTTTCTTCTAATAAATATATAACAGTAAAGCCACTATGGAGTTCAATGAATTACATCTTCCTATACAATGCTTCTAGGTGGGATTGCAATGAAAAAGAAAAAAACCTCCCTCTCCATTATCAGGGTAATTAGTTCCATAAATTCCTTTATGTCTTCAGTGAAGAAATGGGGTAATTACATTGTGAAATTTCATTTTCCTAAGGGGACACATTAATTTATGGGCACGTATAATATTTGTTTCAGCACAAGGTTTCCACATTCTGTACATGTACTTCATTATGTAAAAAAGACATATTTTAAAGCACACAAGATTATACATATAGTACAATGTGTATTTTTTTTTAATTTAGACAATTTATTTTTAGCAAATCTCTTGGATTCTGACCTTCATTAAGTACACTGTAAGGCTTAAAACAGAAAAAAAACAAGTAATTTTACTTTTATTCCTTGAGAGAAGAAAATATTCAATTTCTAAATAGATATTAAAGTTCATAAAATATCATTAAAAGCAGTAAGTATGGTGGGAACTTAATTATTACAGAACACTACGAGTAGGGTCCGGGTCCATGTTTTATTAAATTTTATTCCATGGGAAATATACTATGGTAATTACCAACACAGTTTTATCTATCTTTCTATTATTCAAACAGTAATATCAGCTGTCTTAAAGGTTAATAACATTATTATTATGTAATCCACTAGATTTTATTGAATACTCTGACCCCTCCGAAGTAGATACTAGTCAATCTGAACAGACTGTTTTCTTATGTCCTCTTGTTACGCTCAAAATCTTGTGAATTGGCAAAAAGGAAACACATCCTACAAATAAAGCTGGGAATTTATTGTTGATGTCATTGAAATCTTAATGGTCTAATTAAAAAATGATTATTAGTCTAGATCTGATTGTTACAGAAAAAAGAAAAAGTTAGTAGTAATGTAGTTAAAACTGTTGTTCACACAGTCCTTACCTTCTATTCCTTTTCCTGGTGTCACACTCACCTTCTCCCTGCTCCTTGGTGGTTTCTTAACTGTAGTGATGTTGGGGATGTTACAGTGAGCCATCAGCAGCCTGTGCCCAATCCCTTATGGTGCCATTCCTGTACTCCTCTCCAATGCGTTCTGAGCCCCCAGTTCTCACGGACATTATTGTACCAGGCCTCTCTATTCCTCTATTCTACATCTTTGTGTTAGAGACTTAAGCCTTTCATCCTACATAGAATACCTATTAAATGCTATATATATAAAATGATATTTTTACCATACGAAGACAACAAATGTAAAATAAATTAGCCATAGATATCTGATCTATGAGAGAAATTGGTGTTACAGTTAAACCAAATGAAACAAAGGTTCAGGCAGTTCAAGACAAGTTCAGGCAGAGCAGACCTGACAAGCGTCAGCCCTGAGGCCGTGTAAACTCAATACAGAGCTTATGGCCTGTTACCAGCAATGGCAGTAAGACTTTACAAGGGCTATACAGTTACACTGTAAAGTTAACAGATAACTCTGCCTGCAGTACTGACTTTCCCTGGGAAGCAAGTAAGGTGGCTTTATGCATCTATGCACAATAAACCCCAGCCTGTGCTATGAAGAGCTCCCTGTGCATGTGTGATAAGGCTGATTCATCAGATTTGCTGCACAGTGGCAGCTGACTGTTATTTTCAACCTAGACATCAGGACCCTAATAGTCACGTTGCGTTCAGTGGTCTTTGGGGCAATGAGTAGTCAGGCTCTGATCATTAGTGGGCTTTCCTTGCAGCAGACTCAAATCGTTGTTGAAGTTCTGCCCCTACTGAGCAACAAGATGGGTTTCAAAAGAGTCTGAATATCACCCCAACAGCAGATTTAGGACCAAATAGGACAATTCCCTCATTGTTAAGTGCACACAAGTAAAACAAATGAGCAGTAGACCAGGCACTTCTTTTAAGAGACACCAGATTATTAGATTTTTCGTCATGGAAATGAGTCAGTTGTGCACACATTTCTGGCTGTGTTCCTGCTTCCTAGCTCTTATTCATATAGCTCTGTTCCCACACTCCTTGCTCAGGGGAAGACACCTCAGCAGTATACCTTCTAAGACAGTTTATTTTATAAGGGTTAAGAGACTTATAAGGGTAGCACCATCTGTTTTTGCAGCACCATGTTTTATTACAATATATTATAATGCAAATGGCTTTAGCACTTTCCTCAGGTTAGTAGGTAAAATTCACAATTTATCTTGGCAGGAGAATACTGACCTTCTCTCAGGAGATGGCAGTTATAGTCACTGTTGGTTAGCACAAAATTGCTGACCATCTTGAATAGGTACAATTGATTCCAGGAAAACCTCCCAGTGAGATCTAACTTGGGTATAAATCTAGAATACACTGGAGCACTGAATGGTTATAACCTACAGGTTTCTGTGTGGTACCAGCACTGCATAACCACTGTATAACCAACATACGACTGTTGGCCTATAAGGACAATGATTTTGAAGTAAATATTCATGCATTCCGTCTCCTCCAGGACAGAACTGATAGGATGAATCAGATTTTTCTGTCTCACTTTGAAGAAGCTTGAGAATATGTCTAAAGTTATGCATACTCATAACTGTTCTGCTAAGCTTTTTGGAGTTAGGTTACACATAGAAGAACAGGTGTAAAGGTCAGTCACTTCCAAACAATTGTCATGTTGAAGTGGTTAATTGTTATCAAACTTCTTGAAAAGATCTAAGGAGCTGATGCCAACAAGCAGGGGCTGGTGGGGAATGTAAAGCTCAAGGGCAGCCTGCGCTTCAGTGACCATGAAATAGTGGAGTTCAAGATTCTTAGGGCAGCAAGGAGGGCGGAACAGTAACCTCACTACCCTGAACTTCAGGAGAGCAGACTGTGGCCTCTTCAGGCATCTGCTTGGTAGAAGACCATGGGATAAAGCCCTAGAGGGAAGAAGGGCCCAAGAAAGCTGGCTAATATATTCAAGGACCACTTCCTCCAAGCTCAGGAGTGATGCATCCCAACAAAAAGGAAGTCAGGAAAAAAAACCAGGAAGACTGTGTGGATGAACAAGGAGTTCCTGGACAAACTCAAACAAAAAAAGAAGCATACACAGTGTGGAAGCAAGGACAGGTAGCTTAGGAGGAATACAGAGAAATTGTCCAAGCATCCAGGGATCAAGTTAACAAAGCTGAAGTCCAGATAGAGTTAAATCTGGCCAGGGACATTAAGGGCAACAAGAAAAGCTGCTACAGGTACATCAGTGATAAGGGGAAGAAAAGGGAAAATGTGGGCCCTCTCACGAAGGAAATGGGAGACCTGGTCACTGGGGACATGGACAAGGCTGAGGTACTCAATGACTTTTTTTGCCTCAGTCATCACTGGCAAGTGCTCTAGCCACATCACCCAAGTCGCAGAAGGCAAAGACAGGGACTGAGAGAATGAAGAACCAGCAACTATATGAGAAGATCAGGTTCAACAATATCTAGGGAACGCGAAGGTGCATAAATACATGAGACATGATGAGATGCATCTGTGGGTCCTGAGGGAACTGGCAGATGAAGTTGCCAAGCCATCATATTTGCGAAGTCGTGGCAGGCCGGTGAAGTTCCCGTTGACTGGGAAAGGGGAAATATAACCCCCATTTTTGAAAAAAANNNNGGAAAAAAAACCCCCATTTTTGAAAAAAAAAAAAAAAAAGGAAGATGCAGGAACCTACAGGCCAGTCAGTGTCACCTCTGTACTTGACAACGGGGAACAGATCCTTCTGGAAAGGATGTTAAAGCACATGGAAAATAGGGAAGTGATTAGTGACAGCCAACGTGGCTTCGCTAAGGGCAAAAAATGCCTGACAAATTTGGTGGCCTTCTAGTTACAGCGTTGGTGGATAAGGGAAGAGCAACTGATGTCATCTACCTGTGTGCAATACATTGGACACTGGCCCACACAACATCCTTGTCTCTAAATTGGAGAGACATGGATTAGACCAATGGACCACTTGGTGGATAAGGAACTGGCTGGATGGTCATGCTCAAAGAGTTGCAGTCAATGGCTTGATGTCCAAGTGGAGACTAGTCACAAGTGCCATTCCTCAGGAGTCAGTATTGGGACCAGCACTGTTTAATATGTTTGTTGGCGACATGGATGGTGGGATTGGGTGCACCCTCAGTAAGTCTGTCAATGACACCATGCTGTGTGTTGCAGTCAACACACAGGAGGGAAGAGATGCCATCCAGAGGGACCTGGACAGGCTTGACAAGTGGGCCTGTGCAATAAGTTCAACAAGGCGGCCAAATGCAAGGTCCTGCACATGAGTCAGGGCAATCCCAAGCACAAATACAGGCTGGGTGGAGAATGGTTTGAGAAGACCCCTGAGGAAAAGGGTTTGGGGGTGTTGTTGATGAGAAACTCATCAAGAGCCAGCAATGTTCACTTGCAGCCCAGAAAGCCAACCATATCTTGGGCTGCATCAAAAGAAGTGTGGCCAGCAGGTCAAGGGAGGTGATTCTGCCCCTCTACTCCGCTCTCGTGAGACCCCACCTGGAGTACTGCAACCAGCTCTGGAGCCCCCAACATAAGAAAGACATGGACCTGTTAGAGCGGGTCCAGAGTAGGGCCACGAAGATGATCAGAGGGTTAGAGCATCTCTGTTATGAAGTCAGGCTGAGAGAGTTGGGGTTGTTCAGCCTGGAGAAAAGAAGGCACCAGGGACAGCTTATAGTAGCCTTCTGGTACTTAAAGGGGGCCTCCAGGGAAGATGGGGAGGGACTCTTTATCAGGCAGTGTAGTGATAGGATGAGGGGTTACAGTTACAGTTCGATATGAGGAAAAAAAAAATCACAATGAGGGTGTGAGACACTGGAACAGATTGCTGAGAGAAGCAGTGGATGCCTCATCCCTGGAAGTGATCAAGGACAGACTGGATGGGGCTTTGAGCAACCTGGTCTGGTGGAAGGTGTCCCTGCCAATGGCAGGGGGGTGGGAACAAGATGATCTTCAAGGTCTCATCCAAACTAAATTATTTTATGACTCTATGATGCAGAGATTCCATGATTCTATTCCATTCTATGATGCGAAGTTTAAATATTTAATATTTCTTTTTCAAGTTTGATTTTTAGATTCTGTTCAGTTGAAGAGCAAATCACAATAGGACAGTTGCACTGAGTTAACAAAAAGTGAAAGGAGGTCCTCTGGACTCCTGTTGTGTAAGACACCATTATATAAAATGTAAGCAATACTTCCTTTGCTGGCTGTATTAATAAAATTAGATCCCCATTTTTTTGAAAGATACCTGATGCAGTGAATATACCATGTTCTTGTAACAGCATATAGGTCTGGACCTGTCAGGGAGCCAAATCATCACCCTAACCTAGTTTCTGTATCCTGCATAGGCCCTGAAAGTGACAGAGACCAATACTAAATAGCATGTCACCTCCAAAGTCTTACTGAGGCTCCTGACTTCTCATTGAGTGCAGTGGTATCCATTCTAAAGGGGATTGAAGGCCACTACTGAAATTTACATGCCCTGAGCCTCAGTAATTGAGTACTTGCAGAACACACAGGTTCTTAGATATTTTGTTTGTTTGTTTTCACTTTGTTTTTATTTGGGTCTTGCCTTTAAGTACTTTTAGCTTTCTTTTCTTTAAGCAAATCTTAAGCAACTTGTAATTTTTTGTTTGTTTGTTTGAGTGAAAGATATGAGGGGTACTTTGAGAAGTACAGTAAATTATGAGCACATTGCTTCAGTGATTGTTTGGTTCCCCATCATGCAATGGGTTAAACCACAGCCCAACATTCAGAAGAATTTGACAGACAGCGAGACGTTTTTAGACACTAATGAAATTGAATTTTATTCTCTACAGTTTGTGAGTATTTATGAATAATTGAGCAATTACTAGTATATTAATGAACTCTCCACAAACACTGAAAGTCTGAAGAAATTTTACCAGAATGGAATTATCCATGACTCTTAATACATGGATTCTCATTCCTAGTTAGAATATATCTTTATTCTTGTTCTCAGAGGTCTTCCTCTTCTTTTGAAGTTTCAGCAATCAGTCAGTAATCAGAAAGATAATCACATGATCAGGAAAATAATTTTAGTGCTCAAATTCCAAATATAATATCTGATATACTATTAACTCTGTGATGAGAAAATAGCTTGTCTTTAACATTTGGTGTATATGAAAATTAAGATGCATCCACCAAAAAAAAGTTAGAAATTGTTTGTGAATAAGTCCCACAACTGTAATCTCCAAGTTTTGCAGAATCTAGCTTTTGGCCCTTATTTACTCAAACTTGTTCTAAGCAGCTGAAATAGCTCTGCTTATCTCTTGTTCCTGCCATAAAATTATTTGTAGAGAAATAATTCGACTGTCAACTGCGACAGTGTGACTCAGAAGCGTGGGAGGCATCATCTTGGGAAATGGTCCATAGCCGTGAAACTTACTCCTGTAATGGAATATCTTCAGACATTACTGCCATCAGGCTTAAATCCAGAATTCTTCATTATAGCTTTGGAGCATGACGTTATAGGTAGCTTTATTTTTCTTTTTTTCTTTTTTTTTTTTTGTGGTGAAGGCAAAGCTACACTGGCAAAACAGAGAAAACCAGGTCTACATCTGGATTATAGAACCCATAGATTCTTCTCAGTGTTCAAGCTAAGAAGACTGATTGTTTGATCCTTCAAGATGTTCAAGCTAAATGTCATGTTACTATGTTCCACCCAGGCACCATCTCAGAGCAAATGAACACACACCTTTTCCCACCTTTCCTTCTGAGCTATTCTTCATTTCTCCTTTGACGAATTGAAGACAGAATATTTTTATAGGGTAATCCAAATGATGTCTCTGTTAAAATTTTAAAATAGATGATACAATAAAATTCAATTGTATTTTATAATTATTTTAGATTGGAATATAAAGAATGTTAGAAGCCTTGACTGCTTCCAGGATAGTCCCGATCAGATCTGCAGAATTCTTATTGACTAGTGAGGGTATTTTTTCTGAAATTTGCAAGCATTGTTTAGGAACTCTGAGTAAGATGGGGCTGATATTATCATGAATAATGATAAGCCTAAGCCTAGTTCACTAATTTCATCCATTTTCCTGAAAAACTGTTGGAATCACTGATTTCCTAACTTGTGTTAGGAGTCAGAATATAGGTGGGGTAGTAACTGCCACTGTCTGCCTCTTTACTATTATTAAATACAATATGCATTGCAAAGACAGAAAACAAGAATATGAATGTAGTTTGGGGTTTGGGATATTTTTTAGAGGGTTGTTCTTGCCTCCCAGGTTAATTTTCAGAAGAGACAATACATAATAGCTGTATATAAGGCAATCTATACCTTCAATTCAATAGGTTGTTATGTATGCTCTACCATATTGGTCAAAATTACTTTATATGTGCTCTAAACAAATTGCTCAATTATATTTTGGAGAGCATTGACACTCAAGCAGCGTATTAATATCAACTCAGGCATTAATTAAAGCCCACAAAGGTCAAATAAAAAAAAATCCTGAAGTGTTTGACAATTTTACTGTACAGTTAAAGGTGAACAGAATTGTTTCTAATAAAACCAGAGTCAAATGACTGAGAAACTGCTGACAGTGTATATAACAATACAGTTACTAAAAAAAAATATAAAATAAATTAAATTATATTTGATTTTTCTATTGCTTTCAAATACTTCAGAAGAGCTGCTTATGCCCTGGATATCCACACAGAAATCACAGCCTTATTTATCCTGATTTTCTGAAGCATAGATTTTGCGGTAAATTTTATTTGTTTTCTGTATTTTTAAAGTGATTATTAAGTGAAGTCAAACAGACTCTATTTTCCCTGTTCAGGGCTAGACATGCCAGAATATTCAGGCACCTTTCTGACAAGGGCCAGGGGTTTCCTGTGATAGTGTTACACTGAACTCAAAAGCCATATGTATACTACTAAATAAAACTGTGTCAGGGAGTGTTCCTGAACACAGGAACTTTGTTTTCTACACTATAAAATTCCTAGAAGAGTCTCTGTTATGGTTTAGGGTGTGCCGACTAGTACTCCTTAGAAAATTACCAGTTGCAGTTTGGGAGTTAGCACAACCTGGAGACTGTTCCCAATAGATATTCCTGGACGAGTCCTGGGGGAGTTTATTGTACAGAGGTGGCTATTCCATGCCGATGGGCTTCAGTCTCTAAGAGTTATCCAGGGCACATTAATCATGTTCTGCAGCTTTCCTCATAAACTGCTGTCAAGATTTCCAAACTGAAAATCCACTTGTTTTCATGCCAGCTGAGGAACTGAGGACTTCTGGACAGTTGCCTGCAGAGTCAGATGACTTGAAGCTCTGGGGCTGAGTTATTCCAGATTGAAGTAAAAACATCTTTGTGAAGGGAAGGGGAAGGGGAAAGGGAAGGGACAAGCTCACCCAGAAAACTTAGGGTTTTAAGAATTAATCTTTTTGTAATGATAATTCACACCACAAGAAGGAAATTTGAGGAAGAGTGTGAAGTTTGATTTAAACAGGAGTAAATATGTAAAACAGCTAAGCTTCAGATGGACATCTGACCACATAAATGAGACCTTGACCAAAGATCAACATAAGGTTCAAATCTGCAGCAAGCCAAACTGAAACGGTGAGTTTCACTACAGGGAAGTTTTCACTGAGGAAGGGTTGAAATGGCACTTCAGTCAAATCTTGTTCATCTTGTCCTCCTTGACAAATAGTTCAACAAAGTTAAATAATTTCAGTAGAATAAATTTATGAGCAGAACCTGTTGCATTTATGAAATTTAGTTGAATCACATTTTCATATTAAAATATCGCACAGTCAATTAATGAACTATGTTAAAAGAAACTACCTAAGTGTCTAATCTTAATGAAAAAAATAATCAATGCAATAAAACATTTCTATCCAAAAATTTAAATACTTTTTTCAGTCTAATTAAGCTGTTGGTTGTCATTATATCTAAGAACACAGAACCATTGTTCTTGTTACTATTATTAGTTCAATATTTGTAATCCAGATTCAGGCAAAGAATTAGGTGGTAAGGTTGACTTCTTCCCGTGTGTGGATATTTAACATCCTGGAATAAGAACAAAAGCATAGGGTAAAGGGACAAATCTAAAAGGAGCTTTTCCAGGTTGTACTTGATTAGAAAAAGACTGTGACAACAACTGAGGAGAAATAATTTGGTTTGGTTTGCTTTAGTTTGGTTTTAAAGTCTTTTAATGAAGCATCCTTACTCCAGACTGCTAAGCACTTCCATTTATGCAAGTCCAAAAGCATTTTCAATTCTTCTTTAAAAGTAAATGAAGATATTATTTTTGAAAGCATATCCAGAAGAGGAAATTCAGTGGATATTCTTCATGCTGACACTATATTTTGTTATAAATGTTTTGTTTTTACACAGCTGTCAGAAATTTTGCCCCAAAAATGAGAGGCCTGTTTCCAGAACCTGTCATGCTTTTTCCAAGGCCGTTTCAGCCCATACAATTTTTATGTCTACAGTGTGTCCTAACCACCTAGGTCCTGGTTCTCTCTTTGAGGTAAAATTAAAATTATTAAGAAGACATTTAATGCACAGGATATTGTGTTACTCCAGTGTTTTGTCACCTCCTGTCCCTCATACCTCCAACAATGAAGGTAAAAGCTTTTTTTTTTTTGATGAGAACACAGATGAATGACAATTCAAAATCACTATACAGTTTTTCCCAGTCTTATTAAGACTGAATTAGGTGACCGTTTCAGATAGTCACAGAGTATGGCTTCCTTTCATCTCAACCATTGTAACAGTCTTTCTGTCCATACATCATGCCAAACTCATGTCACTTAAAAAAAAAAAAAAGGTATAAAAGGAAAGGGCAAATACAGCATAGTATCTACACTAATTATTAGGGAGGCCTTCTACCCACAGATTGTTTTTATGTTTGTCCTTAAACTAGGACAAATATTTTATACCTAGGACTAATTTCTGATAACTCCTAACATCTTTTCTTTCAACTGTCTTTGGTAAAGGAAGTGACAGTCACGCTTACTATTGAGCCAATCCAGTCAATGGTAGAAATAAGTATGCCTAACTGGACTGAGATTTTTAGAAGACCTTGCCCTAGAAGATAAAAATGACTGAAATACTGAAAAGTTGAGCAAGACTAAGGGAATTATGAAAATGTGTTGAGAGTCAAATTTCAGTTTTTTTGTGATATTTTAAATTTAAAAGAAGAAAGTGTCTTAGAGGCAGAAGTGTTTGCAGAGGTAGCTGACCAGTGGAGTGGATGCCAGAGAAAGATTTTAATTTTAGGCAAAGGAACCAATGTTCAACATAACTCTCTGTTTGCAATGTCTAAGTCATTTTTCTAGACTAAACGGATACCTAAGAATACATAACCCCTCTGTATTCTTTGACAAGTTCCAAACGACTCAAAGAAAAGGAATGTTAAAAAAAAAATAAAGGAGAAAGATGAACATTTAAAGTTGCTGTATTTAAAGATTAAACAGAGTAAGGACAAATGATGCCAACTTCCTATTGAATTAGAAGTCATAAATGACTGTTTTCTTACAGATGTCATGACAGAGTTACACTGCAGGATCAGTGCAGTGCAGAATTCTGTGAGTTATAGTGTTTAAGAAAAGAATTAAGGAGGGGGAGATATAAGAAAGTTCTTGAAGCTGAGAAATGATGGGATATGATATGTTTAAAACATGTTTATTTAAAGAGAGATACAAATGTGCTCATTATGTGCATAGCATACTGATTTTACTACCCTTTCTTTAATTTATGTCCTCAAATTGCGTTGCCTCAGGGCAGGAGAGCCTCCACAGATGACTTGTATACCTGTTAATTTGATGCATCTCTACAAGCAATTTACTGTGATGTTTGATCAAGGACACATCTAGGAAAGCAATTAACCAAAGAAATTGAATTGTTTCTGAATCTCAAGATTTCTTATTAAAAGAAATAATGTAATATATAAGAAATATTCAGGCATTGTTAATAGGTGTAAAGCCAGTTAATAGTTTAGTAGGTGTTATTACTGTAACTATGTGTATGTGCATGTTTTTATGCTTTTCATTTTAACTATGAGGCCATGCTATATTTATTATACTCACTTTTCTAATTAAATGTATATTTCATAAGGATGCTTTCAAGAAAAATCAGAAATAACATCATGTAGTCATAACAAAGATAATTTCCTTGGCATGGACTTGTGGTTTGCAATTTTGCATGACCTTGCAACTGAAGCCGGTATAAGAAAACTGTTGTTTCACTGCCATGAGAAACAATGACAACCAAAATATTGACTCCTTCAAAACCAGGACGTAGCTGACACATTCATTGTTTCCTCCCTCCTTTGAGCTTAAAATCATATGTACATATACAGATAGAGTTTTTTGTTTTTTTTTTTTTCTATCTAATTTTGTTGTTTACTAATTCAGATTTTAGTAGTTCATAAGTTTTTATCACATAAGTGTTCTTTATCTACGTTCTAAAGTGAAAAAAAAACACAAAAAACAGAAGTCCTCCAGAACAGTTGCAGATACAATCAATATTCAACCAATATGATCAAGGTTTTATATAAAAAGTAAGTAAAATAATTCCCCTATTTACTTGCTGCAGAACACTGATTTTTATTCATTCCCATACAAACTTATACATTTTAAGGTGGATAGATTAAGATACAATAAATTAGGATAGTTTCATCTTCGGAAAAAAATAATGTGCAATGTGAAGCTCTGTTGAGAATGTAAAGGACTGAAAGCATACAGACAATGGAAGAAATGGTGGGCAATTCTAGCCTTGTAGTAGATAGATAAATAATTTAATGGTGCGCCCACTTTATTTACAAGAAAATTTAATATTTTTAAGAAATGCAATCATTTTACTGATTTCATAAAATTGTCTATTAAATTACATCTTGAAAACAACACGTTAGCTGTCTGCCCCCATCCCTGCTGACTGCAACTAGCCGTTCAAGCTGCACGTTCCACAACTTGTCCATGTTTGCACACTGCATAAAGGCACATTACTGACAAAAGCTTGAGTTCTGCATGTTGAAAAGTTTCCACTGAGAAGTCTGGAGAAGATGTTCTTTTGCAGAAAAGTAACCATGGGTGGAATTCATCTGCCATAAATAAGGACTTTCAGCAAATAAGGTGTCTGAGCTGGTCACCTACATGAGAGTGGTAATACAATCCTGAGACATTATATCTAGTCATCCAAAAGAGGCATTTAAGACAGGATGACTTTCCTTCTGAAGATGGCTATTCCTCACCACTGACAGTGTTGTAACCACTTCAGAGGGCAAGCATGGAAAGTGGGTGAGAAGTTCAGAATCACAAGTTCAGCTTTTGGACACCAGCAGGTGAGGGCCTCTGTGTGTGTCTGTACATCTGGGGTTAGCTTTATATCTGACTGTGTGTCTGTGTGGTGTATGTGGTCTATTTCTTCTTTGAAGTGGTACCACTTCTCTCAGAATGAAGCGATGGGGCCAAGTTGAAACTACTGTCTATAAATTTGAAGCGGGGGCATAGCTATCAACTGTTTTACAGGAGCTACTGTGCACTGGATGGAAACTAATTTCAGTAACTAATGACTCTGAAACATCAACAGTGTCAGTTCAGCAAGTAAGCTTGATCGGCTTCTGGAGGCGATGCATGTTTTCCATCGCTCCAGAAGCATCCGAATTCTGTAACTTTCTGACTCCTGGTGCAGAGAATTACAGTTATTTGAGAGGCTGATGCTGTTGATATTGGCTCAGGGAAAAGGGTACAGTAGAAGAAATTGTTTTTTTCAGGTAATGAGTCACCAGTTTGGAACCCAGTTGTGTCATTCACTGACTGCTCCTGGTTCCTATAGCTGATGGGAAGAGGTTCATTATGACTTCTGGTATTCTCAAGACACTCAGTCCCACGATGACAGGGTTTTTTTTAATGGTCTAGCTATGACAAGTTACATGTTGGCTGTGGACGATCTCCAGAGCTGTACAGTTCTGGTAAAGTAGATGCAACTGATGGAACGACCTTCTTGGTGGACATAAAATCTTAATTTACTTTAAGCAACTAAAACCAGTTTCCCCTGCACATCTTCTTGTGCTGGCTAACATAGCTGCTCAGAGTCAATGGTCTATGTTACAAACAGATATGACAGGGGAAAAATAACAGTAAACATTGCTAGGTCATACACCTTAACACTGTGCTTCTTTTAATAGTTACACAGAGCTCACACACTGGAGGACAGAAATGAAAGCTCTAGAAGGCTAAATATAAATATGTTAAAGCATAAATAATTTATGCTACCAAGGAAAGAACATAATTAAGGTGACATTACTTTTCTTCCAGCCAGGAGGCATCCTTGTGAAAAGGTAAAAAGAAAGTCAGGTGAATTTATCTCTGGACAAAACTAACATGATCGCTCATAAATATTTGCAAAAGGGTTCCTGAGATTGCTCACTCTGCTGTTACTCTGATAACCATATGAGGAAATTGCTAACAATGTTGCAATAAAAGGATTTCATGTGGTTTACAGATCAGATATTTACTTGCCAATGCATATGAAAACCAATTTACATTTTGCTTTGATTATTTCTACAAGGGTGTTTTGCTTATGTTGTATGTTTATTGAGGTCTCTGTTATTAATTTAAAATAATACATTGGAAATTGCTATTAAATCTAATTTTTATTGCCATGAAGCATATACCTTGCACTGAACTTTGAAAACTAATTTAGTAAGTGGAATTTCACAATGCCCTCTCTCTAAACAGTTTTGCTATTAAAAATTACTAGCTTTTCTTATAATTAATATTGATGTAATTTTGCGTAAAATTCAGAAAAAGTGAACCTCAATAACTATAAGCACTAACAGAAGTTGATGTGGTTGCTCCTGGTTACGTGACTCTGCTCATGAAGCTCTTAGCAATGGACTGGGAGTCAAACTGGGAGAGCTAAATCAAGGATTGACTACACAAACAAGTTTTTCTCCGTACAAGGAAATATTAGATTAAAAAGTATTGTAGTAAGACCCTACTTTTTCTAAGAAAGAAATGACTCCTTCTTGGTAGGAATAAATTATTTATAATGGGGGTAATGAAACACTTCAAAACCCAGGACTAGACTTAGCACTCCAATTGTGTCTCATCAGTGCTGAGAAGAGGACAAGGATCACCTCTTTTGACCTACTGGCAACTCTCTTCTTAATGCAGCCCATTACTTTTCTTTGCTGCAAAGATGTATTTCTGGCTCACAGTCAGCTTGTTGTCCACCAGGACCCCAAGGTCCATGTCTGCTGAGCTACTTTCCAGACAGCCCCCAGCCTGTACTGGTGCCTGGGGAATTCCTCCCCAGGCACAGGACTTTGTGTTTCCCCTTGTGGAACTCGAAGAGATTCCTCTCAGCCTAAATTTCCAGCCTGTACAAGTCCCTCAGAATGGCAGCACAACTCTCTGGTGTACCAGATTACATCAGCCAGCTCCCTCTATATTCATGGGTACATCTCAAGAGATGTCATGGATTTACATGCACCCAATTTGTATAAATGTTCCCTAATCTGAGATTCCTCCACCAAAGGAAACTCTTCACTGTTCCAGACTTTCCCACTGGTCACTGAGGTGTGGGATTCCTGAAACCTGTCTTCTCAGTAAAGACCAAGGCAAAGAAGATATTGAGTACCTCTGTCTTTTCTGTTTCCTTTGTCACCAAGTCCCTTGCCCCATTCAGTAGCAGGCCCACATTTTCTCTATCTTCCTTTTGCTGCTCATAAACTTGTAGAAAATCTTTCTTGTTGTCCTTTACATCTCTCACAGTTTTCAACTCCAGATGGGCTTTGGCTTTCCTAACCTCATCCCTGTATTGCATTGTCAGTGTCTCTAAATTCCTTCTGGGCTACATGAACCTGCTCCCACAATTTGTAGTCTTCATCTTAATGTGTGAGTTTATTCGGGAGCTCCTTGTTCATCCATGCATGCCTCCATCTGCCTTTGCTTGATTTCCTACTCATCAGAACTGCCTGTTCTTGAGCTTGAAGGAAGGAATTCTTTGAAAATCAACCAGCTCTCTTAGACCTCTTCTCTCCAGGACTGTATCCCATGGAACTCTTCCAAGCAGATCTCTGAACAAGTCAAACTCTGCTATAGTGAAGCCCAGGGCTGTGACCCTGCTTTTTGCCTGGTTTCCTTTTCTCAGAGTCCGTGATCTCGTGATCACTACAGCCAAGGCTGCCCTTGACCATGGTCCTGACCAGTCCCTCCTTATTTGTAGGTATCAGGTCCAGCAAAGCATGTCTCCTTTTTATTTCTTCAGTTGTCTCTGTCAGGAAATTGTCATCAATACACTCCCAGAAATTTCCTTGTTTGTTTCTGCTCTGCAGTCCTTCCCTTCCAGTGGATATCAGGATGGTTAAAGACTACCATGAGGACCAGATTCTGCAAACATCTTTCCTCCATTAGTTGGAAAAAGGCCTTATCTACTTTTTCTGGATCAGGTGGTCTGTAGGAGACAACCACAGTGATGACACTTGCATTGGTCTTGCCTTTAATCCCTACCCATAACCTCTCATTATGTTCATCACCTGAGGCAGAGCTTCATGCACTCACACTGTTTTCTCACAAAAGGGCAGCTGCCTCTTCTCACCGTCCTACCCCGTCCTTCCTAAAGATGCTGTATCCACCCATGGCATCACTCATTTATATGAGCTACCCCACCACATCTCCGTGATCTCACTGAGACCATAGCCTTTCAACTGCATGTAGACCTCTAATTCCTTCTTTTTGTTCGTCGTGCTGTGTCCAGGCACTTTAGAAAGGCACTCAGTCGTACTGACTTCCCAGAAAAGGTACAAGAGCTTCGCTTACAATGTTGTCCTGTAGGCACTGCCTTATTTATATGTATATTCTTGGGATGGGCCACTTCCAGCCCTGCGTTGTTGATAATGAGGTCTCTCTTGTCCTCCCTCTGCTTGTCATCCCATTCCACCATTTTATCTCTTGGTCCAAGTAACCTTCTTTCTGTTTTTCTTGAAATAGATGTATTTTTTTCCGATTTATTCTGACCACGTCTTTACAGCCACAGACTTGATAATATAATAAATAAATAAATAAATAAGTCAAAAAAGTCACGTATTTCTGACAAAAGTTTATTCCAGGTTACTCTAACTCGTCGGTTTACAGACAGTGTAGTAAAGAAATCAATATTTCAATCACCATGGTCCAATCCACAGCACTTATTTCAAAATCTTGTCTCACCTTCTAGTTGAATAAAGGAGTCTAGTCCAAAAAACAAAACAAAACTGAAAAACCTCATGGCCTATTCACTTTTGATCCATTGCTCTGTATATCAGCAGAATTATAAAGACATCTACTTTTTTTTCTTGGATGTTGGATGACTGTTAATTCTGTCAGAACTGGAGAAATACAAAGTACTAGCATAATTTTCAAGGGATTATACCTCTGCTGAATATGAGCAACGTCTATTATCCACAGATAGTTTACGATAGTGAATATTTCACTAACATCAGGACTTGAAGCAGTCAACTGTACCCAGGGATCTGAATAATTCAAAATTCTTGATATCCTTTTACGAACCTATAGGGTTTTAGAGAACCGAGGTAGTATATATTAAAGCAATGTTACAGCTAACAACTGTCTTTCTCTCTGTTAAAATTTTCAATTTTTTGTGCTGTACCTATTAAAAAAATCACTTCAAGCATACTTTCAAAAAGACCATTGAAGATGCTTTACTACACTGAGGGGTGAACAACACAAATAGAAAATTAAAGTGCTGAGCTGCCTTATTCCTTTCTGTTCTCTTTAATAAAAGGAAAACACATTTCCTGCTCACTGGCTTTTCCAAAAACAGTATTGCAGCTTGAAAACTACTGGATTTAGTGGATCTCCAGCCATGTGACACATGTCCACTTCTTTGAAGTAGAAGTTGCACAGGAGCTATTATATTGATTCCATATTGCCAGAAAATTATCCCACATTTAAATGATACATTCAAGGAGTCTATAGCACAGCAAGCATGTTACTTACCTGAAGACAGGTCATGCTGCCTGAAAGAGCAAGGCTAACACTTCCTTTACAAGTCTTTCAAACTATTTCACTAGATTCTGTTGGGTTTTGAGATACTACCTGACTGCAAGTAAAAAGCGATTTATGCCTAGAAGAGATAGTTAGGAAATCCATGTTTTACATGCTTTTGAAAGTCCAAGTGTTTAATTTGTGGATTTCAGTGAAGTTCTTATCATTCCAAATAAGAGATGCTAGCGAATCTCAGTCAGGAATGTGCCTTAATTTGCTTGTTTGTGATGTAGAAGAGAATTAAAAAGAAAACATACTGTTACATTGTAAGCCATAGGAGAATGTAAGAATTATTTAAAAAATAATTTTTATAAGGAAATATGTAACATATTACAGATTTTTTGAACATCTGCTTCAGAAAACAATGTAGAATAAACATTTAGGAATTAATTTAGAAATAAATATAAAAATGTATAATTTTCACTAAAAGTATTCAAATAAAGAAAAAAATTATTGATCTGTGTGCACAGCTTTGCCTAATAATTTGCCTAGTAACTTTAGATCTATTATATGGGGAGGTAGTTTTATGTGCTGTTGAAAATATATCTTTAAGACACACCTAGTACCATTAATAAAGAAATGAGATAAATGTAATAAGTAAGAAGATGATTTTCATTTATATTGCCATGGAGCAAACAGATGAATAAAATATTGGCTTATTGTGGGAGAAAAAAACGATAAGCTTCCATGATTGCTGGCCTGTAAAATTTTTAGAAGCTGTGCAAACTGCTGAAGGAACTGAAGCTACTGACTATTGAAAGCATCCTTTTTAATAGCAGCTAAATTCTGTTATGATAGATCATGTGCTTTGATTCTAACTTCTTATAAACTGCATGATATTTGAGTTCCTAATACGTGGCATTAGTCCAAGGCTTTTAGATGGTGGTGACATCCATTCAAAATCAAATTTGTGTTCGCCTGTGATCTGTGCCTTTGAAAAGGCTGTCATTTCAACTTCTTTACTAAAGATGGAGAATAAAAGGAACTGATATCCAGGTGCTTTTTTTACACTCGTATATGAACATTTGCTCATTTGTTATTTTCCTAAAATGTGAGGCAGTATTTATCTACAGCAAAATATGTCAGGTGGTTATAAGGAAATCGTTGGAAGTTCCCTGACCATTCTGTAGTGCTAGATCTATTCAGTTCCTAGTTCTCATCTAAGCAAAGAATTATTGTTTATTTTAAACCATTAAGCTGTTGGGTAACTTGTTTCCTAGAAAACAAGGCAAAGGAAGAATACTGCACTGCATTCAGAAGTTTAGTTCCTGAAGCACGTATAGGCACTTTGAGTGTAACAGAGGTTGGATAAAAAAAAATACCTGAAAAGACCAGAATTTGTGTGTGCTGTCAGGTAATAATTATTCAGGAGAACAGTTTCAACAGTGCCATAAATTCCCTTAATCAAATGGATGATATTACTTAAGCCTGTTATGTGAAAACTGATTTTAAAAATACACAGGATCATTTCCAAATACAAATAGATCTACAGATCAACTGTAGACTTTACATTCTGTCACAGCAAAAGGCTGCACCATTAGCAGAAGTCTTCAGGTTATCCCCTCAAGGTACTTCAGTAATCTTACTGACTCCAGTTGGCTTATTGGATATACAATTTGTTAGAAGCCTACTAAATATACTTTTGACATTATTTCAAAGAAGAAATTCACACAATTCATCCCCTAAGATATGTTCTTTTTCCAAACTAAGATACACAACAGCTACAAAATGCAACTTGAGAGCTTGCTCAAGTAAAAGAGTAAATTTTAAAAGAAGAGCTATCGTTTTCTCATAGTCATATTTTAAAACAAAACCAGACTCTCACACCACACCACAAAACAAAGAATGATGCACTTTTCAAAAATTATCTGAAGGAACTCAACCTCATTGTTAATTGGTAACAAATTACTTTTGTAAGTGGTAGCTTCATCTTCCTCAATGTATTTGAACAGAGATGAGCACATTAGTATATGATCAGCCTTACTTCACACACAGTACTTAGACCATTTACAAGATGATTTGCTTCTCTTTTTCATTACATATATTGTTAAAAAAAAAAAAAAATAGCTGGCTAGTGAGTAACAAGTGGAATGTGTCTCTGAAGACTTGTTTCAGTCTGGATGTAAAATTGGCAACACATTGCATGAATAGTATTTGAT
This sequence comes from Ibidorhyncha struthersii, assembly GCA_013398815.1. Classification (NCBI taxonomy): domain Eukaryota; kingdom Metazoa; phylum Chordata; class Aves; order Charadriiformes; family Charadriidae; genus Ibidorhyncha; species Ibidorhyncha struthersii. The sequence goes on along the minus strand of VZSZ01009387.1, from coordinate 347,588 downwards.
TTTTTTTTTTTTAAATTATATCTTGACATACAAGTTTCGTGCCTGCTAATGAAATATCATTTTAATATAAGGTGATATTTTATTAACATGCAAAATACTACTTAAATTTCAGAACTTTTATATTCAGGAGGTAGTATATATTGTTTGCTTAGTCGCCAAAAAAGGGGAGGAGAAAAAAGGCCTATTGCTCAGCCCACTTTTTGGTGTTCATATTAGCTAGGTGTTATCTTTAAGTACTGAACGTTAGACAGCATACTGTATGCTATCTAACACAGTACTAATATTTAGTCTGCTATCCTTTACTTTCTAACGAATTTCATACTGACTTCTGTGGCTTGTCCCAGTATTAATGTATCATTTCTTCTCATGGTCTTTGTTCTAAAAGATAAAAGGTTGCTATCTCTTCAGTTTGCTAAATAATAAAAGCCAGATCCTAAAATGAAAGTTAAATTAAATGCCAGGGCTTTGAGAGTGAAATCCCATTCCCAAATTGCACATTGCCATAACTTTCTGCATCATGCAGTGTAATGTGGGCAAGCGATTCTAATCTACTGTTGCCCACAAAAATCCTAGAACTGGAGTCAGTATCTGTTCATCAAGAATGAAGTGAAATATTCAAGCTAATAATCCATGCCAAGTAGAGTTCATGAACCTGTATAATTTCGAATAATGCAGGAGCATCTCTGCATATTACTGCCCTGTCCTGTGACTGGAATGCTACTTTTGGAGCAGCTGGGAGAAAATTTGTATGCTATAGTATTATGTGGGGAAAACACACCCTGGATCCTTCTCTGTAAAGAGGTCCTACGAGCTGATTTTCTAGCAGGGAATATGCTGAACAGGAAAATATCTAAGTAAACCAGTAAGAAATAGCATAGAGAAGATGTGCATGCATCACTAAGCTACAGAATCTTTTTTTTTCTTTCTCATTCATTCAGGATTTAGTAAGGTATATGGAATTCTACTTATGCAGGTCCTCAAACACAACTCATATCTCTCAAGATTTTGGCAAGTTTATAAATGTAATGTTATAAGTAGGTTCTGTGGTGACAACAGGTTGGCCTACAAACTTGCAGACTTATAAGCCGTTAAGTGAACCATCACTAGGTTGCTGAATTTGGATTTCATACCTCTGCTAATTTATATATCAGCCACATTATCTCTTTGGATTTCATCCTTAGCTATTAACAAGAAACTCTTTGTCAGACTTTTCTACTACCAACCTACCAGTGTAAATGGCATTCCTACTTTAGGAACCTAAACATCATCTGTGATGGCAAGTCCTGCCTGACCAACCTAGTGGCTTTCTATGATGGAGTGGTTACATCAGTGGACAAAGGAAGAGCTGCAGATAACATCTATCTATCTGGACTTCTGTAAGGACTTTTACATTGTTCTCCACAACATCCTTCTCTCTAAATTGGAAAGATGCGGATTTGATGGGTAGACTGTTCAGTGCTGAAATACCTGCAAATGTCTGAAATATCTTCAGTGCTGAAATATCTGCTGAAATATCTGCTGAAAATACAATACAGCACTATGCTATCTTGGGCATAGTGATCATGAAATGACGTAGTTTTCCTTTCTTGGAGGACTAAGGAGTGCGGTTAGTAGAACTGCCACCTTGGACTTCTGGAGGGCAGACTTTCACCCATTTAGGAGATTGCTTGACAGAGTTTCTTGAGAGGCAGTCCTGAAGGGCAAAGGGGTCCAGAAAGGCTGGTCATTCTTCAAGATAGAAATCTTTAAGTTGCAGGAGCAGGCCGTCCCCATGTACTGTAAGACAAGCTGTCAGGGAAGAAGACCAGCCTGGCTAAACTGAGAGCTTTGGCTGGAACTCAGGAAAAAAAGGAAAGTTTATGGCCTATGGAAGAAGGGACAGGCCACTCAGAAAGAGTACAAAGATTTCATGAGGCTTTGCAGGAAGAAAATTAGAAGGGACAAAACCCAACTAGAACTTAATCTGGCAACTACCGTAAAAGACAGTAAAAGATATTTCTATAAATACATTAACAACAAAAAAAGGACTAAGGAGAATCTCTACCCTTTCTTGGATGTGGGGGGAAACATAGTGACCAAGGATGAGGAAAAGGCTGAGGTACGTAATGCCTTCTTTGCCTCAATTGTAATAGTCAAACTAGTTGTTCTCTGGGTACTCAGCCCTCTCCTGAGCTGGAGCATGGGGGCAGGGAGCAGAATGAACCTCCTATGGGACGAGGAAGATTTTCCTCTTTTCCAAGAGGAAATTGTTAACGAACTAGTACACCACTTAGATGCACAGAAGTCTATGGGGCCAGATGCAATCCACCCAAGGATACTGAGGCAGCCGCTGGAAAAGCTCACTAAGCCACTTTCCATCATTTATCAGCAGTCCTGAGTAACTAGGGAGTTCCCAGCTGACTGGAAGTTAGCAAATGTGACACCCATCTACAAGAAGGGCCAGAAGGAAGATATGGGGAACCACAGGCCTGTCAGTCTGACCTTGGTGCTGGGGAAGGTTACGGAACAGATTATCTCGAATACCCATCATGTGGCACGTACAGGACAACCAGGTGATCAGGCACAGTCAGGATGGGTTTATGAAAGGCAGGTTTTACTTGACTATCTTGATCTCCTATGACAAGGTGACTCGCTTGGTGGACAAGGGAAAGGTAGTGGATGTTGTCTACCTAGACTTTAAATAAAGCCTTTGACACTGTTTCCCACAGCATATTCTTTTGGAGAAGCTGGCTTCTCATGGCTTGGACATGCGCACTTTTGGCTGGGTAAAAATCTGGCCGGATGACCAGGCCCAAGGATTGGTGGTGAATGGCATTAAATCCACAGAATCACAGAATAGTCAGGTTTGGAAGGGACCTCTGGAGATCATCTAGTCCAACCCCCCCCGCCAGAGCAGGGTCACCTACAACAGGTTGCACAGGACAGCGTCCAGGCGGGTTTTGAATGTCTCCAGAGTGGGAGACTCCACAACCTCTCTGGGCAGCCTGTTCCAGTGCTCCACCACCCTCAAAGTAAAGAAGTTCCTCCTCATGTTAAGATGGAACTTCCTATGTTCAAGCTTGTGCCCATTACCCCTCGTCCTATCAATGGGCACCACTGAAAAAAGACTGCTCCCATCCCCCTGGCATCCTCCCTTCAAGTATTTGAAAGCATTAACAAGATCCCCCCTCAATCTTCTTTTCTCCAGACTAAAGAGACCCAAATCCCTCAGCCTCTCCTCATATGAAAGATGTTCCAATCCCCTAATCATCTTTGTAGCCCTTTGCTGGACCCTCTCCAGCAGATCCCTGTCCTTCTTGAACTGGGGAGCCCAGAACTGGACGCAGTATTCCAGATGCGGCCTCACCAGGGCAGAGTAGAGGGGGAGGATGACCTCCCTCGACCTGCTGGCCACACTCCTTTTGATGCACCCCAGGATGCCATTGGCCCTCTTGGCCGCCAGGGCACATTGCTGGCTCATGGTCATCCTGTTGTCCACCAGGACTCCCAGGTCCCTTTCCACAGAGCTGCTCTCCAGGAGGTCGGCCCCCAACCTGTACTGATGCATGGGGTTATTCCTCCCCAGATGCAGTACCCTACATTTACCCTTGTTGAATTTCATTAAGTTCCTCTCTGCCCAACTCTCCAGCCTATCCAGGTCACGCTGTAAGGCAGCACAGCCTTCTGGCGTATCAGCCACTCCTCCCAGTTTAGTGTCATCAGCAAACTTGCTGATGGTACACTCTATCCCTTCGTCCAGATCATCGATGAATATATTGAACAGGACTGGACCCAGTACTGACCCTTGAGGGACACCACTTGTTACTGACCTCCAACTAGACTCTGCACCACTAACCACAACCCTCTGAGCTCTATCTGCTAGCCAGTTCTCAATCCACCCCACTGTCCATCCATCTATCCCACACTTCCTAAGCTTGCCAGTGAGGATGATGTGGGAGACAGTGTCGAAAGCCTTGCCAAAGTCAAGGTAGACAACATCCACTGCCCTCCCCTCATCCACCCATCTAGTGACCTCATCATAGAATGCTATCAGATTAGTCAGACACGACTTCCCCTTAGTGAATCCATGTTGACTACTTCTGATAACCTTCTTTTCATCCAGGTGCTTTGAGATGATACCCAGCACAAGCTGCTCCATCATCTTTCCAGGGATGGAGGTGAGGCTGACCGGCCTGTAGTTTCCCGGGTCATCCTTCTTACCCTTTTTGAAGACTGGAGTGACATTGGCTATCCTCCAGTCCTCAGGCACCTCACCTGTCCTCCAGGACCTTTCAAAGATGATGGAGAGCGGCCCAGCAATGACTTCCCCCAGCTCCCTCAGCACTCGAGGGTGCATCCCATCAGGCCCCATGGATTTGTGGATATCTAGTTTGTCTAACTGATCTCTAACTTGCTCCTCATCAACCAAGGGAAAGTCTTGCTTCCTCCAGACTTTCTCTGTTATCTGCAAAGTCTGGGTTTCCCAAGGACTGGCCCGAGCAGTGAAGACAGAAGCGAAGAAGGCATTTAGCAACTCCGCCTTCTCTGCATCGTCTGTCACCACGGCACCTGTCTCGTTCAACAGCGGGTCCACATTTTCCCTAGTTTTCCTTTTGTCTCCTATATACTTAAAGAAACCCTTCCTGTTGGCCTTCACATCCCTCACCAGGTTCAATTCCAAGGCTGCCTTGTCTTTCCTTGTTTCCTCCCTGCATACCCTGACAGCATTCTTGTATTCCTCCCAAGCAGTCAGCCCCTTCTTCCACCTATTGTAAACTCCCTTCTTCCATCTGAGCCTTTTCAGAAGGTCCCAGTTAGTGGCCAGTCACAAGTGGTGTTCCCCAGGGTTCAGTATTGGGGCCTGTTCTCTTTAATATCAATGATCTGAACAAGGGTATCGAGTGAACCCTCAGTAAGCTTGCAGACAACATCAACTTGGGCAGGATTGTTGATCTGCTTGAGGTTAAGATGGCTCTGTGGAGGGATCTGGACAGGCTGTATCAATAAACAATGAGGTTCGACAAAGCCAAGTGCTGGGCCTGCACTTGGGTCACAACAACCCCATGGAATGCTACAGGCTTGGGGAAGTGGGATTGGAAAGCTGCCTGGCAGAAAAGGACCTGGGAGTATTGGACAATATCTGGCTGAATATAAGACAGCAGTATGCCCAGGTGGTCAAGGCGGCCAACAGTATCCTGGCCTGTATCAGGAATAGTGTGGTGAGCAGGACTAGGGAAGTGATCGTCCCCCTGTACTCCTCACTGGTGAGGCTGTACCTTGAGTACTGTGTTCAGTTTTGGGCCCCTAATTACAAGAAAGACATTGAGATACTAGAGTGTATCCAAAGAAGGACAACAAAGCTTGTGAATGATCTAGAGCACAAGTCTTACAAGGAGTGGCTGAGGAAGTTGAGATTGTTTAGTCTGGAGAAAAAAGAGGCTGACGGGAGTGCTTATTGTTCTCTACAACTACCTGAAATCAGGTTGTAGCGAAGTGGATGTCAGTCTTTCCTCCCAAGTAACAGGCAATAGGATAATAGGAAATGTCCTCAAGTTGCAACAGGGGATGTTTAGGTTGGATATTAGGAAAAATTTCTTCACTGAAAGGGTTATCAAACACTGAAACAGTCTGCCCAGGGAAGTGGCTGAGTCACCGTCCCTGGAGGTATTTAGAAGTAGTTGTGCTCAGGGACATGGTTTAGTGGTAACTTGGCAGTGTTAGGTTAACTGTTGGACTTCATGAAATTAAAGATCTCTTCCAACCAAAACGATACTATAATTCTGTGACTCTGTGACTGTTGTCTGGCATCTTAAGATTATTATGAGCTTTTGTATAGTGTTAATCATTAGCTAGATGACTCTGCCTCCCACTGGACTATACAGGGAGCTTAACTTTCTACTCTGAAGTATAATTCTTAATTTAGTAGTGTCTAAAGACAGGTGCCATTTTTCTAGTTTTCTGTCTCGTTATGTTAAAATGGTTTACTCCTTTGGGAGGTAAATAAAGAAAATGCAGTGGTACTGTTTCTATGAACCACCGAATGCCTGTTTACTCTTGCTTCTATCAATGTTTCTTATCAGGTAGCCTTATACTGTGTTGGAGTCTAGAGCTTGACATTTAACAGAGAAGTTGCAGTTGGCCACAAATAGAATATTGCTATTGTAGCCTATATGCGGCATTTGCAAAACTGTTTATTCCTTGCTTTATTTATGTCTGATGTCTCTTTTCATACCTATGAAACTGAACAGATTTCAGAAGAAACAGAATGTATTTTATAACTAATACCTCAAATGTTTCTGTGCCCATTTTTGAGAAATAGCATTATAAAACAAGAGCTGCTTATAAACACGGAATCATTACCATATATTTTCCTTTTATGGGAGGATAGATTATGCCTTTTGCATTGGGAGAGACATTTTGTTGTCCATAAAATCCCATCATCTTTTCTCTCATAGGATGCTACAGATTTAAAAACAAACAAAAAACAAACAACTGCAGAGGTCTTTCAAAAAAATCTGAGTTTGAAAGTAAAAAGAAATTTCAAGAAGTCCTTCTGTAAAAGATAGTGTATTACAGTGTGTTGACTTTAAACATAAATATTTAATGTTAATAATTACAAGGAGTTTACTACTTGAAACATTCATTAGAAATGAGGAGAAACATAAATATACCCTAGACAGCCTAATCAATTTTTTTATCTTTCTACTGGAAAGAAGAGCTGATAAAGAGCCTCAGGATAGTTCCTGAAATTCCTGAAGTTCCATAGTTTCTGTATGGGTTTAACAGGTACTACAGAAAAAAAAAAAAAAATCTGTCTGGTCTTACGATAGTATATATATGTAAGTATTGACTAATTATTTTTAACGGAAAAGGTAAAAATTGAGTTGATTTTTTTTTTTTTTTTTTTCCAGATAAAAAGCACACACACAGTATGGGCAATGAAACTATGGGTTTGGATGTAGCTCTCACCAAAGCTTAGAGTTACTTGGATTTGGGGTTTTATTTCAAATAACTTAATAATGAAACTTGAATTCCTGCCAGTAATAGTAATAGTAGTAGTAACAGTAATGGTAATGGTAATGGTAATGGTAATGATAAAATGCAGGAGTATGCTTGCCAAAGATAATGATGCGTAACTAGTAAAGGAAGTGAAACTGTTGTCTCTGTAGATGCTGTGAGACTGGTCCTCAGAAAATGTCCCAAAATTATCTATTTCTCAAGATACATTTTCCACTTGCAAATCAGCTTTTTTAAGAAGAATAGTGAAGAAACTAAAAGGTTTTGGATTTGACACTTAAACAGCTCTTGGGGTCTGGAAATTTTGTGATTGTCATAATTCTATTCTAGGACACTCCCAAGCGGCTATCTATGCATACTTTGAATACTGGTTTCAGGATTGGAACTGGATTTGGAAACAAAGAGTTTCTCTGAAGACCTTGTTCTCTAGTGTGAGGTACAGGTTCACATTCAGGGGCTTACTCCTGTGGACATTTGTGAAGAATCTGAAAAAACTATGTTTTGGAAAAGGATGTTGTCTAGCTAAAGGCCAAGACCATTGATCATGAACTCATTGTGTTATCCTTACTAAGGTTTTGGGGGGATGCTTGACTGAAATGTCAAAAAAACTAATTCTTAATGAATTAAATAGAAGCTAAATGTCCTAGAATTTTCTAATGTACCTGTAGACATCTGTCTGTATAATTAAATACTTAAGAAATTTTGGAGAACCGTGAAAAATGGAATAAGATGGAAAAATAGCAGCCAGTCATGGTAAATGGACATGAGGTTTGAAGAAACCTAAATAGCTGAGAAATTCCCAGTAATCAAAATAAAGAAAGCTCACTTTTCTTTGACCTGAATCAACACACTTACAGGGTTGTAAGTCATGGCAGCTGTATTGATAGACACTAGAAGATACATAGCAGAGCTATGTAAGTATATGGATGTATACTTTCACAGCATGCACCTAAATCTTTATCGGAACCATTTTTTCCAGAGGTTCTCTATAAAGTCCATACATAGGGATTGTTTGCTGCTGAGCTGTACAAATCTGTTGTCCTGACAGGTGTTTAAACATAGGCAGACAGAATTTCTCTCTAGGTACCCATCTCTCCCTAATACTTACCAACTAATCTGGTGACCTTTACACTGACAAAGGCATTAATGCCAGGATCACCCTGGCCTCCAGATACACAATGGCTTGTGTGTAGGGCTAATCCCTTCTAGACTGACCACACATACAATATATAGGACACGCCCCAACTCTTCTCTACCTCCCCACGTCTCTAAATATTAGTCCCTATTTAAATGTACGGATTTTTTTCCATTCAACATTCCTGAAACAAAGTGAGCTGTGTCCTAGCTCACCCGGGCGATTTCTATAGAGTAAATCAAAAGCAACCTCAGACAGACTAGAATTAGAGAAAAATTCTAAATAAGCAAATGTGGTAAAGGAACAATTTGTTACATACCCAAGTTAATTAGAACTTTCTGAAAGGTACCCTCTAAGGTCTCTGGGCCTTGGAAGTGAAATGTCTATTACTCAGGCAGCTACATCTGAGCTTTCACCCTAGGCTTCTGTTGTAATCAACAGAGAAAAACAGGAACTTCAAAGGCACAGTTTATCTTATCTTAATGTTGATGTCTGAAATAGTATCTAAATTTCATTCCCTAGAAGTGTATATTCCTCTCCCTTTCTAATTAGGGATTATGGAGCTTATGGGGAGCAATACAGTCAAAGATATCTGTATGGTAGGTTTCTAAGGCTGAACAAGAAGAATCCTACACTGGCTTTCACCTCTTAAAGGTAGAGATTTACATTCTTCTTCAGCACCAGGACTTCAAACTACAGACAGTCTGCAGGTCTCTCATGGGAACTAGTTCAAAACACTATGTTGTCATAACACAATTCATTTCACATGTGCTTTTCTTGAAAACTTAAAACTTCCTTGTCCTTTAAAATATGATTCCTTACTTGTAAATGTTGGATTGGGGCCTCAGCAAATAGGCAAGAAATTATATTATGTATCTAGCTTTTTTTGTTGTCTTATCTCTGCCCCAATCTCAGCAGAACTATAATAGCCCATTTTAACATCTTGAAGTGCATGCAGAATAATATGATTTAGTTCATCTTATTTGCTTGTTCACAGTGGTCACTGAGTATTGTGAGTTGTTTTACACTTTTATTGACATGTCTAGAAAATGAGTGCATTTCTAAAGTAACAAAATAGGGCAAATTAAATAAACTCATATATCCAAAGAAATAAAATGAAATTCTCATACTGCAATGCAAAGCATTAAATGGTAAATTTAATTTTTGATAGTTTTTCTTGAAAGGCTGAATAATTTTCATGTCTTTGACATCTCATACATATTGAAAATTCTAATCAATATTAAAAATAAGAGGACGATGTGTTTGAACTTGACCATCAAATACAGTCACTTAAAACTAACAGAGGGAAGAAAATTCAAGGCAGATAAAAAATTTCCTTAAAAATACCTGTGGATGTTGTTACTATATGGACCACTGGCAGCACTGTAGCCAAATAAACATGTTGAATTAGACTGCTTACTTTTGTAGTATGAATTTAAAGCTATGTATAGAGCAACAGATAAATCACGTGCAACAGAATGAGGTATGAGAATTGTTGGGGATTAGAAAAGTCAGCAAAGTAACAGTTTCATGTGTAATAAGTATATATTAGAAAAACAGATTTAAAATTTGCATTTGCTATATGTTTTATTTGTGCACATACAGTTTAAGAAACACAGTTCTGAAAGCTCTTTTTCTGAACAAAACTTCTTTTAACTGGAATGTTACTAAATGCCATATAAAATGCAGCATTGGATTTTTATACCTTTATGGAAAGTAAGCCTTATTCATTTTTGTGATGCAAGAATGAAATACATATATATGTAAAAATTGAATTAATTAGTGTGAATTTAAAAAAAAATAAATGTATATATGTATATAAATATATATGAAAACCAAAGGTTGGATCAAAATGTTAAAGAAAAATAACTATTAAAACCATATCCTTAAAACTTTAAGAAATTTTTATTAATCAGCACACAAAATTTTTAGTAGCAGAAAGAAAAATCTACTTAGGGAGAATTAGCTGCATGAATATTGACTAGAGCTTTGAAATTATGAGGGCGGCTTTGACAAAAGACCAAAGAATTAATTATTAGTCACACTTTTATCTTGGGGTTTACAATATCACTTTGTTTAATTACTTCTGATGTTTCAGTATCATGCTAAGAGCTACAAGAGACAAAGAATTTGAGGGGACACGCTCTTTTCAGACTTGCTCTCCAATGGAAAATAATATCTATTAGAACTCATAAACAAAAGTTGATATTCTTGGCATTTCTACACAAAGGAGATAAAGGATTGAGCTGGCATAGAAAAGCCCTTGAGAAAGTGGTCCTGCCAATTCAGCGTTAAAAGAGTTTGTGAAATGGCTTGCATTGTTACAGTTCTGTGCACCACAAGTCATGCATGAATAATGTGAACAGAATTCTGGCTTTACTTCATCTCAAAATTTGTAGGATACTCTCATGCATAACTAACTTTTCTCAAAAGGTAACGTATATATAAGACAACAGGGTTGTTCTGTTGTATAGCAAGGTTTATCAAGCAAGTTAGTCACTAATACTTGACTGTTAAATTTTGGACATTAAAAATATAATGAGAAAATGTGGTTTACTTTAAGGAAAAGGCTTAATTCAATGAACTTCTTAAGTTAAAAATAAAAAAGTAGGTTTTATTTTTCAGTTTTTCCCCAGTCTGAAATTACATGCTTTGTAATATAAATTAGGTATCATTGTTATCATTCCATGTAAAATGTTTGTGGACCATTCAAAGAGATAAATAAATTTGATCAAAACCTTTTTTTTTTATCAACCTTACTTGCTTAGTACTACTTTTGCAATCTGAGAAAAAAAGACAATTTTAAAATATAAGTGGATGAGAACATTCCTTCTCAGTTCTAATTTATTAACCATTATCAAATAGGTAAATGTAGAGTATAAAAATTATAAAATGAAAGGTTTGACAGCTTGGTACAAAACCAAATTTCTTTTTTTTTTTTTTAACCTGATTTATAAGTTTTCAGATTTATATGTAATGATGTTTAAAAACATTACTGCTTTTAATTTCTCTAAAATTGCATGTGTTGTGGTGTTCATGTTGCTACTCTGAGAAGAAAAGACCAACAATAAAGGTTTGAAAAAAGGAGAAAAAATGTTTGACAAGAAACTAGAGAAAGATAGAGTTCTTCAAAGAAGAACAAATCAAAATTATATATATAAGAAAGCAATAATGATATGACTAGTAAAACGAGGACAGAGGAGGATGATGGAAGAGGAGCAAAGGGCTGACAAAGAAGAAAATGTAGAAACGTTGATAAGTAGTTTTTGGAAGACAGATAAATGTGTCCATAATGGTTATGTGAAGTTTTTAATATCATTTTGGATAAATTTTAAAGAACAGTGTGTCATGAAGGTCTTTTTTTTTACACTGAGGTGGTGCTGATTCCTTTGGAATCCATAAGAAAGGCACAGACAGGCAAGTCTAGTTAACAATGTATTCTATAAAAATCAGAATTGGTAGGAAAATGATGCTTCTGTAGCATGTGACGAGCCCCTCCTTGTTGACCACGGCACGCTGTGCAGAGTCACCGTCAATGGTGAAGTTTGACGGCCTCACTATTCCTCACATTTCTAGAATATTCTTTCAAATGAACAAAGTTATCAATCTTTTATCTGTACAATACCAAACTTGCTAGATGGCATACCAAGATTCATTGAGAATGATAGGCTCTTACCCTTATCCATAGATATGAGCTCTTACAAGTGGTACATAGAGGTGGTATTGTTAAAGGCAGTCACGGTATGTGCTCAGGTTAAACAGCGGTCACTCATGTTAATGCACAGGTCTCTACAACCAAAACCTACAGTTAAACTCTGCCTAAATTCTGCTTGAAATCACTGTCTCCTCCTTAAGGTCTGCTGCACTGGTTCACTACAAGGTCAGATCACATTTCACTAAGCAAAGAGATAATCCTCTGAATGCTGCAGACATGAATAACTATAGCAAAATCATTTTCACCTTGACTTAGCCACAGTTATTCAGGACTGATGGTGAGGTACCATTCTGTCTTAAGATTTTGGCAGCTTGGGTTTTCCAGTTCTCTCAGGAGAAAATTCTTTAATAAGGCTCGCTGTTTTTCAGAAGATCTGGGAAAAAGCTGTAGGAGAAATGCTACTGTATCTATTATTCAAGCATAAATTATTGGTCTCAGCTGGGTAAAATTCTGTAGGGTTATAGCACAGGTCAGACAAGGTGATCTGATGATCACTTCTGGTCCTGAATTTCTGAGTCTGAATAATGTACAATGAATTTTATATATATTCAAGTGCAGCTGGGTGGCCAGCAAACTGAAAGTATTTACTACCTCTTGTCTAGATTCATGATGGAAGAGAAAGGATCAGCAAGAATTTATTAAAAATAAAATCCTCAATCTCCTTAACACCTATATTCCCTTCCTTTGTTTTCTTTCTGTGTCCTGGTGAAAAAATGCAATATCCTCCTTTGGCCTAAATCAATAAACCCTGAGTTTTTTAACTCTTTATTGTTTCTTACCACTCTAGTATAGTGAATATATATGGTTTATCACTTCTTTCTCTACCACTCCTCCATAATCTTGTCTCTCCTTTGCACCTCTGCAGTTAAAATATTTGTTAATATTCTGAAACTATCCCACTTAGGAGGCGATATTGACTATTCGTGAAACTGAGTAACTCTATCTTTTGGGTAGTCCCACCGACTTCTACGAGTAAAACTGCACATTTTGGTATTTCTTTTCTGTTCTTTAGCAAATAAATCTAATTATTTTTTCCTTAAGTGTAATTGTTTTTTCTTTCTCACTATTTATTAGACATTTTACATTTAAAGGAAAACAACACATTTTTGGAGAATAAACAAAAATATTCATAAGGGTCAAAACCTGAAACTAACTCAGGTACAACTTATATGGCTAGCAACAGGACCTTTGACTGGATAAATACACCTAGGCTGTCTCCAGTGGCAAAAGTTCCTATCCTGGTAAATATTCGCCAAAAATTCATATGTTGTAAATGTTTGGTGGGAACGGTGTAATTAACAAGGAAAAAAAAACGTCTGTTTTCTGAAAGAAAGGTTGATCTTTTATCGTGTACTTTTTGTCATCTACCTCTGTGGAAACCTTTTTCAGGCTGAGGGTTCCTTAACACTGTTATTTGTAGTAATAGCATACTTATGGTATCAGTCGGCTTCCACTCCTGAATCAGAGAAAGCTGAAAGCAATGACCAAGGAATTAGTGTCAAAAGGTTAGCTTCCAGATAATCTACCTAGTCCTTGGCAGGTTTTTTAGTTCTGTAGTGACTGGCATATCAGCCGATGACAAAGATAGCATCATCAGGCTGAGACATGAATTCCCAAAGAGCTGGCTTTTTAAAAGTTGCTACTGTTTTTGGTTAATTTCGATTAAAAAATCTTTCTTTCACACATAGTCCCCTTACGGGCTATCTTTACTGTAGCAGTGCAATGCTGTTCAGGTGGCTATATTGTGAGCCGGGAGAAGCAGCACAAACCTTCCTTCTATCTCAGGCATCATGATTACAGGTAGGGCAGAATGACAAACCATAAGAATTTCCAAGAGGTTTCAATCAGAAGCCTCAAAGACAATAAAAGATACGATGTAAATGCGCCAGGAAGCAATGTATTAACCCTCAGTGTAAGGAGAGTGTGTTTGCATTTCGCTTAAGGTTATCAGATCAATATAGTCACCTAGACAGTCTCATTAGAGATACCTTAGGTATACCAGCTGATACCCAGCTGACTGGCCAGAGAAGGGCAGATACAGTATAGGCTCATAATTGTCTTTCCAATGCAGGTTCCCTTGATGAAATTGAATGGCATTATGTACCCCTGTTTAATGTAACTAATTTAAACCCTCTGTGTGAAGGTCCCACACAGGTAAGGCCACGTGAGGCTAGTTGCTTTGAGCTTCCTTTGTAGTCAGAAGAAGCTGTAGGGCAGGATTCATCTGATCTATTTTACACAAGTACTTTATGGTGGGATGAGCGGTGACTTAAAAGTGCCAGTTTTCCTACACTGATTTCCCTATGACTAGTCGAGATGTAGATGTAAACATTTTTCTGCACCTGCTCAGAAAAGTTTCCACCCAGAACACTACAAGTGCTCTCCCTAGAAAACTACAGCTCTCTGACATTCCAATTACATAGCTATACTTATGTGACAAAACATTAGTAAGCAAGCCTGTACAGGATTCAAAATTCATTTTCAGGGCACACTGTGGTTTATTGAATCACTAATTCCTCCACTCGATGATAAAAGGATTCCTGGAACTGGCTCAGAATTGGTCCCTCATTTTAGTAATTAATAGGAAATTTGCCTGTGAGATACAATATAATTAGACAATTTATGTACTAAAATAACACTCTGTAAATTAGATTCATTTCTTTATATCAAGAGGATTTTTCTTCCTAACTTCCTAAAAGCTTTACTCATCTTTGCCCTATAACTCAATTACTTACATCCACTTGTGAAGCTCTTGACCTTAAGGGAATAGACTAAGCCACTCCCTTGAGATCCCTTTCTAGCAGTTTAAGTAATGAGGAGTCAGCAAGTGTAATCATGAAAAGAAAATTATTTTCATCAAGAAAATGTATGTTTATGCTTGTCAAAATGATCTCTGTATGGAGTACAGAGATATGCAAAAAGTTGTTCATAATTAAAAAGTAAGACTGATTTGTTTTTTTATTACAAAAGCACACAAATTCTATCTTCAGAAAACTCATACAGAATTATAAAACTTACTTTAATAGATTTTTTCTTGTTTCTAGGTAACCAACATTTGAATCTTTTGGCCTTCTTCAGGCTTCCCACAGGGAATTAGCTAATTAGCTCACTGAGCCACTGTTAATAATTATTCTGAAAAGTCATGGACATTGGGGCAGGTATCAGAGATTTAAAAAAAAAAAGAGGATGCAAAAAATCCAGGTGTGACACCAGTCTTTTAAAAATTACAAATAAAATAATCCTAGAAATTCCTACCATAAATGTCTGGTCCTTATTGCCATGGGGAGAAAAATACATAAATC
Source organism: Ibidorhyncha struthersii (assembly GCA_013398815.1). Lineage (NCBI taxonomy): Eukaryota > Metazoa > Chordata > Aves > Charadriiformes > Charadriidae > Ibidorhyncha > Ibidorhyncha struthersii. Next base: position 332,440 of record VZSZ01009387.1, on the reverse strand, counting down.
ATGAAATAAATACTACGGGGAAAGAAAAATCCTCAAAGACTTGATAATGTCTAAACATAAGCATTAATTAGTATGGCTTTATAAATAGCACCGATCGTCCGTGTTTTTATGCTTTAGGGACTGATAGGAAAGTTCCCACTGATTCAGACGAGGGAGGAGGATGCACAACGCTTTACATGTTTCCAAATGCCTCACAGAACTGCTGTTTGATTGCCAAAGTGACAGGCAGACTTTATCCCTGCTGGAAGACAGTTGTAATTCTTACTCAAAAGCAAGGGCAGCTCTTGCCTTGGGGGTGTTAGTATCCATTCCCACCAGAATTTTATAACCCTCAGTAAAATCTTTGTGAGCTTTTCTTCCCTCCAGTGCTAAGCGCAGACAGTGCACATGAAAGCACAAAGCCAAACACTGTAACACATCAGATAGGGGTGTGCACAGGGATGGGAAGGATGCTGCACCTTTGCCTGTGCAGTAACACTCAGCAAGGGGGATCCCCACTCCCTGTAAAACATTACAATTTGTACTGCTCTAAAGAAAAGGAAATCAAGACAGGATATTATATGTTTAGCCAGTGACAGAGAACTGTCAAAAATCAGAACTGCAATCCTCTGAAGTTATGAAGACCAGTCAACATGTGTTGCATGATAGTAGCTAATGCAATAAACACCGTGGTGTGTGGCTCTGTGGCTCCTTGACCCAGGTATAGAAACCTTCTCTTTTTTTTTTTTTTGTCCACAGAACATATCTTTGTAGAATAAAGTGGCTAACAAAAATACATTAGAGTTTTCTAAAAGAAGCAGACATTTAGTTTGTTTTGTTTTTTTCCAGATAATACATCACAAAAAAAAAAAATTGTTCTGGTTATAGTTAATTATTTATTTAAAGTTTGTTTAAATTATTTTAAATTAATGGGGTGGGGAAACTTCTTTTTGGAAACCACCAATACAGCCCTTTTCTTGGGGGATTTTGATGAGACACAAAATTTGCCTAGCAGGAAAAATTAGTTTAAATTGTAGAAAAGCTGCCCTTTCCACATAATTTTCTACCTTTGCATTATGAAAAATAAACTGCAGAATTTTTCTTTTTTGTTTTATCATGTGCTGTTCCCAAGATCACTTGCATATTTTAAAAAAGTATATTAATTCTCTCATAGAACATGGGTTTGAAATCAGCATTCATTTACAGTCTAGTAAAACAGGAGCCAGGAAAGTGCAATATGAATCTGGATATGCTAGGAATGTGCAGAAAGACAATAAATACTTTCCCTGGGCTAAGAAATGAAAGATGAATATCAAAATTAATTCATTATTTAGGCTAACTGTTTTAGCAAGCAGGAGAGTTGTCAATAGCCTTAACAATAAACCTTCCAGTACCTAAAGGGTCCCTAGAGGAAAGATGAGGAGGGACTCTTCATCAGGGAGTGTAGTGACAGAAGGAGAGGTAATGGTTTTAAATTGAAACAGGGTGGATTTAGATTAGATATTAGGAAGAAATTCTTTACTGTGAGGGTGGTGAGACACTGGAACAGGTTTCCCAGAGAAGCTGTGGATGTGTCATCCCTGGAGGTGTTCAAAGCCAGGCTGGATGGGACTTTGAACAACCTGGTCTAGTGGGAGGTGTCCCTGCCCATGGCAGGGGGGTTGGAACAGAGTGATCTTTATGGTCCCTTCCAACTCTAATCATTGTATGATCCTATGATCTTATGCCCTTTCCACAACAGTAATAGCTAGCCACAGAGATGCATAAAAATATTCACACTCAAAGGCTTAGATGTACTTACATACACTGCGGATTTCTTTGTGTGGTCACTACTGCAGAGAACAGTGAGGACTATCAGAGGCTACAGTAATGGTTTAAATAGTTTTACTGAATTCCTATATATCATGGCTAAGTTTTTTCTATTACCAGTAGTGTAAAAAACATGAACTGAGTATCCTGCGCTAACAAAACTGTGAACTTGATCCAAAGTCAGCTGAAAACTCCTGTTGCCTTCTATGAGTTTAGATCAAGCACTTCATACTTAGTATCTTTTTTTTTTTTTTTTTTTTTTTTTTTTCCCCTAGCCTGAGGTTGAAATCCAGCTCACTTCTGGAAAAAGTTTTTTGTATGAAGGTCACAGATTAAAATCATACTGCTTTTCCACAATCTGATAAAAGGAATTTTAAGAAATGCATGTTTAAATATAAAATATCACAATTGTATTTATTTATTTTTGAATGATTGTTTGGGGAATTAGCATGCTAAAGCAAAATTCCTTAAAAATACTGGGTATTTCTGTACTCATTAATAGAACTAGCCAACAGAAGGAGTGGCTGGAAGAGAAGGTCCTGTAGACCTGTGACAGAAGATGAACCTGCTTTGAACTGCATGCGAGTTCATAACACTTGAATTAGAAAGTTGCTAGTAAAGCTCAGAAGCAGGACCAGCCAAATGCATGAAGCTTCTTAAACAATGTGTTTTCTGAGTAGTAGCAGTACACCACCAATGTACTAAGCAAATGGCTGGTTTGTAAACATTACAAACTGAAAGCCTTTACTTTTTCTACGGGGAGTCAACAATTCATCATGTCAGACCATAAGGTCATTGAATCATGTAATACACCATAATGTCACAGGGCCCCAGAATGATGAAATGCTAGCTCCCAGCAAAATATTTGGAGTCATATGATTATATGCAAGAAGCTAAATTACCTGGAATTTCTGGCAAAAGGCATTCCACTTGAAACGAAGTTGCAAATTGGTGTCTGAAGAGTCAATTTTCAGAAAACAATTTCATAGTTATTGGACAAAGAAAATAAATAGATACAGATTTTTTTTTTTTTTAAAGAAAAGTATAGTTATCCAAGCTATATCAAAAGAAAATTGGGACAAAGATTAATAATGTGACTGTGACAATGAAACAAATAGTACCAATTCTGTTCCCTCCCTGCCCTTCCCTCCACCCCCCACATACACTTGATTGGAAGTAAAAAAAGAATGAAATAATGAATGAATGACCTCTGGACACCATGGATATAAAAAGCCTACATATGTAAAATGCAATGGTTAATTTAAAATATCCAAAACATTTAAGAAATTACTTATGTGACATTTTACCTCTGTAGAGTATGCTTTGGGTTTTGATTTCCAAATGTAACAATAAATATGCATTCCCTGAAATGTTATTGTAATTAATTCATTGTGACCATGAGTAGCCTATGAGTAGCATGAATAACAAGGAAAGCTTAAGAAACAGGACCAAGGCCATGAGACTAGGTTTGGCCAATATATACACAAAAGAAATAGTACTTGCCTAAAAGTCTTGTTTGTCTTCATTCATCTCGCTGTTACAGAATCACAGAATCACAGAATGACAGGGGTTGGAAGGGACCTCTGGAGATCATCTAGTCCAACCCCCCCGCCAGAGCAAGGTCACCTACAGAAGGTTGCACAGGACGGCGTCCAGGCAGGTATTGAATGTCTCCAGAGTGGGAGATTCCACAACCTCTCTGGGCAGCTTGTTCCACTGCTCTGCCACCCTCAAAGTCAAGAAGTTCCTATTCATGTTTAGATGGAACTTCCTATGTTCAAGTTTGTGCCCATTACCTCTTGTCCTGTCACTGGGCACCACTGAAAAAAGACTGTTCCCATTCCTCAGGTACACTCCCTTTAAGTATTTATAAGTATTAATAAGATCCCCCTCAGTCGTCTTTTCTCTAGACTAAAAAGACCAAATTCCCTCAGCCTTTCCTCATAAGAAAGATGTTCCAGTCGCCTAATCATCTTTGTAGCCCTTTGCTGGACTCTCTCCAGCAGTTCCCTGTCCCTCCTGAACTGGGGAGCCCAGAACTGGACACAATACTCCCGATGCAGCCTCACCAGGGCAGAGTAGAGGGGGAGGATGACCTCCCTCGACCTGCTGGCCACACTCTTCTTGATGCACCTCAGGATGCCATTGGCCCTCTTGGCCGCCAGGGCACATTGCTGGCTCATGGTCATCCTGTTGTCCACCAGGACTCCCAGGTCCCTTTCCACACAGCTGCTTTCCAGCAGGTCAGCCCCTAACCTGTACTGATGCATGGGGTTATTCCTCCCCAGATGCAGTACCCGACACTTATCTTTGTTGAATTTCATAAGGTTTGTCTCTGCCCAGCTCTCCAGCCTATCCAGGTCATGTTGAATGACAGCACAGCCTTCCGGTGTGTCCTTACACTTGTCCTTCTTTTTTCTCCAGTATAGTTTGGAAGTACTGCTAGCTTTGAGTTAAACAATTTGATTATTGTTTTCCTCCCACTTTTCTCCTGTAAACTTTTGTAGATACTTCTTCCAAATATTGTCCTCCTCATGGGTGAGCTTCTTGCTTTCAATGTCAATCATAAACAGTCATATCCACTTGAAAATACCAGCTTTCATATTAGGAAATCAACAAAATTAATGTAGGAAGGATAAATGTTTTATCTGGTTTTTATAAATTCATACTTTAGAACTTAATACAAAATGGCTTCATTTTGAATTCTAATTCTCTGAGTGGAAATCAGAAATATAAGCAACAGAAAAAAATCCCCCCAAAATTATTTAACTGCTACAGACATCTCAACATTATTTACTTACCTTTAAACATCATCCCTCATCCATGGGTATATCATCTTACCATGACTCTCAGGCAGCACCTCATGTAAGAAGGGAAGGTGACTATTTCAGCGCTTCAAGGGTTTATGCTACATTATCATCAGAACTGGGTAGGTTTTAAACAGTTCACTGAGAGTCATGGGTTTTTTTTGTTTGTTTTTTTTTTTCACTGATTGAGCTGTCCTTAAAAAGATAAGTATTTCTTAAAAACAGACATATAAACAAATAATCAAAGCCCTTCAAAAATCTCAAAATGTCTAATTTAATATCTCAAAACATCTTAGAAATTTAGCAGAAATACGAATGAATAGTTTGTGGTATACAAGAAGAATATAACAATTTATGGTTAACATGATAGAGATGATGTATTCTGACAGCTAAATAAGTATGAAAGCAAAAAAGAGGACAATGAACTCTGGAAAATCAGAAAAAAATAAAGGAAATAAAAGAATTCTTCAAGGTCAGTTACCTTAGAAGTTACAATACCTCAGTGGGTCCCCTCAGTTTTTAAGGAACTTTCCTACTTAAATTATGGATGAAAGTAAGCAATTGCTTTCTTAATGTATTTCTATTCCATTTTTCTTTTTGCATTACTCCTAAAGTTTTGTATTAGTCCCAAAGAGGTGTAAAGGATGGGGAAGGCAAGAGAAAGGCAAGAAAGAGGCCTGATTTAAAATGCTTTTGAGTCATATTTTCAAAAACATTTAGTGATTCCAACGAGGATTACATTATTAAGGGTGCATCAAGCATTGTTTCCTAAAGGGATAGATTAATTCCTGAAAACCAGGCATTAATATTAATTTAATTCTGTTCTACTTTAATTTTGTTTTATTTTAGTTTAGTTTAGTTTAGTTTGGTTTGGTTTATTTTACTTCCTCTTCTTGTATTTTATCATTTCATACTGTAGCTTGTTTTATAAATAGAAGGAAAAAAAATTACATGAAAGCAAAAAAATCTGTGTGATACCGACTTCCATAGGAGTCAGAGTGTGTGGGTGAGAGCATACAGATCTGAACTGGCCACAAGCAAGAGCTATATGTCCAGAGCAAGGGACAGTATCACGCTAACAGAGCTGCTAAAAGGCTTCTGGACAAAAGTGGGCTTATGCCTGGATATCACGGAAGACCACTGAGTGGGTTTGGATCTGTTTGCTTCCATCCTATTTTACAGCTGCAGGTTTCCCTAGGTGTATCCTGCAAAAGCATCTTTTTATGCCAATCAGCTTTACTGCAACAAGTACTGACATGTCCAACAGGAAGCATGTTGTTTGTACCGCTACCTCCAAAAGCTTCTTTGAAACATGACAAAAGATAGTCAGACACACATGATAAGAAAGGCATCCATGTGTCTGTGTTGTGGTAGCTATTCTTATATGAGGGTAGCATCTCATACACCTACTTATAAATGAACAGAGTTGTGCGGTAGACTGGATAAGTGTAGACCAAAGCAACAGTTCCCATCTGAGAAATATTACAGCTCTCACTGGGGAGACAGAGTAGCTGGTTAAAATCTCTGTTACTCTCTGGAGACTTTGGGGAAGAATCTCTCACAATTGCTTTCTTTAAGGCTGTTCCGCCTTGTATAAATTAGTGTATTTTTGTTGGACTTGTTTCTATATGTCTATAACTGCACTAGTTACTGGCCAGAGATCTTTGTTTTGTGGTCAAAACAGTCTTTGGCTTTCCTCTATATGGAACTCTTTCCTAGTGTCATTTATGTTAGAAGTTAGCCAAAGCTGTTGGGCAGCGAGTTGCACAGGGTTCAGTCAGACATGCTTTAGGATCACATAAATAAGTTCCTGGCTATAGAATACTAGAGATGGATTAAAGAAAGATATGAAATCAGATCCTTCACATGGCATGTAAATTCTGCTATATCAGTTTCACTACTGGAAAAAGGTCCCAACAACTACGTGAAACTGTCACATCTGAAAATGATTGGTTGGTTGTTTCATGTATTTTTAAGCCTCTCCTATTTGTCAAGTGGTGGGAAGGATACTTTCACTCCTTTTACAATGAGCACCTAGCAAGTGACACCTTTAGGCACTGCTGGAGTGATCAGCTGCTTAGGGGATCGCATCGTTGGAGATGGACAAACAAGTCATTTTCCCTCCTCTGCCTGTGCCAGAACCCTAGAAAGTCAAGCTGGTTGCTGCTACCAAAGATGTGGTAGGGAAACAGAAGGTGGCAGATGCTCTGTGGTTTAAGCATCTTTTGTTGTCTTTATCCTTCCATGGCAATAGTAGGAAAAGTATGATGGGTTTTTGGCACTCCTTCTTGTCCCCCCTCCTTCTTTATTTGTTCCACATCTTCCACCCTTTTCTCTTCTTCTTCCCTTTTCTCTGAAGAGGAGCATTCCAGTTTTGGCTGGCCCTCACCTGGAAATTCGGGGTGGCAAAATTCAACTGTTTTACTGAGAAGCCTTGGAACAATTTTGTGCTTTGCAGTACACCAGTATAAGTCCAAATCTTCTGGAAATTAAAAAAATAGAAGACCTCTAGTACTGTTGAATTTCTGGTGAGTCTTTCATTTTGGGACTAAGCTTGCCTTACAATGTTACTTATCATCTTTCTTTTTTAAGTAAGTCACACTGATGGTGCAATCCCGCTGTCACTTAAGTTTAGATCTTTGATTGTGCTAGTAAGCCTGAGGTACTAACCTAAATCTTTCCTCTTGGTAGTGCCATGTGCTAGCGGGCGAGTCATCAGACCAGCTTTAACTAAAGCTCTGGAACCATATGGCTGTGAAAATAGTCACAAAGCAAGTCTGTAATTATCTAGACTTCAGAAATTGCTTTAACCATAATTCCTGTTGGTAAAAAAAGTAATCATCTCATGATATTTTGAAATATCCTGAGATATCTTTTTATGCTGAGCTAACATAAAGCTGTTTCATTTATAACTCATAGAACACAAGACAATGATTTTTTTTAAGAAATTTTATTATTACAAGTGGCTTAAAACTACATGTGGTCTAAATTCTTTATAAAGTTGCAGATAAAACAGCAATATAGTGCAAACTTTGTGAGCATTGTAGAAAAATTATGAAAAAAAGTAGGAGAAAAAAAAGTCATTTCAAACTCCTTGCTTGACACTAATGACCTGTTTGGGGTAACAGCTTTCAGCATGTAAACTCAATCAGAAAGGAAAACAAAGTTGTTTGAATGGATGCACAGTGCACATCTGTGTCTATGGCTGATGTCCCTGAAGATATAGATGTACCCTTGCATTGTTTTGTAATATGATTGCTCCTGAATGTTTTATTAGCTACACATTATATTTTAGACATGCAAATAAATAGTAGTATGGAAAAGCTTTCCCTTTCTTTGTGTAATGGAACACAGAATTTGCCTTACCTCAAAGCTTCATGTTATTTAACTGAGAGGCATACTTTTTGAGGTTTTTTTTTGGTACCCTTTTCTTTCTGAATATAAAATATGTATTAAAACTGAGCTCATATCTTAATTGGTCGACTTACCCATCCCACCGGAACTGTAATTAATGCATAACTTCTTGTCATTTCACTGGGGTATCATTTCATGATGCAGTGATCTATTTTGATACCATTCTCTGCCCTGCCATCTGTAAAGCAGAGTTTGAAGTAGTGTGCTTAAAGTAATCTGCACATGTCTGTCTGTGCATTAGAGAAAATAAAGAGGCAGTAAAAAAATTAGCCTCCTCTTTGGTCCATCTTCTGACCTTGAAATGGCCATAAAATTGTATGTTTTTATGTTATTGCTATAATATTTATATATTTTTACATTATCTTTTCCACTACCATTGGGAGCAATTTTCCTAAGCCTGAAAGACCTAATATCCTAGAACATCAGAAAAAATGAAATATGATATTACTCACCACATATAATACCTCTTCTCAGAGATTAATTTGATTATTCATCAGTTCTCCTCCTCCTCCATTTAGAGTCCTGATACTTTCCCTCAAACTCCTGACCCTTCTCTCAGCTCAGTATGTTAAGTGAAGCTTATCATTTATTCACGCGTATCCCAGTATAATAAAACATTAATTATTGTATCTAGGGGGTTACACAACTTGATACGTGGCTTAGGTTTCTCCATCATATTCTTCAATGCAATATTTGTCTTTAGTCACTCCAATATGCAGCCTGAAATCCTCTAATTCACATACTGAGACAGAATTCCAACAAGAAGCTACAGAAATATTTGCTTAGATATGAAGACCAATACTTTTAACTGTCAGAAATGCTTGATTAATGACTCATAATAATAGTGTACAGTAACTGGCAACTTTTTTATTGTATGCAAAACAGTCCCCTGAGAAGAGTATTAAGTGAGAGGCACAGGAAGTGATCCTGTTATTGATGCTGAGCAGCAACTTCCTAGTTCAGGGCTGTCACCAGCATCATTTGGCAGATCTAGATGTAGGAAAAAAAAAGAAAAAAATAATGTTTTGGGTTATTGACATTCTTACTTCAAAATTTTAGTTTCTGTGTTAAAAGAGCACTATTTATACAACAAAATATAAAGGATTGAAATAAGATGAGATGACAACCAAAAGGCCTGTGATTGAGAAACTTAATTCCCCCTTGAAGATCTAGTCAGTATAATGAATGGAGTCTAAGGAGTTTCACATGTCCCCACAGGTAGGTGGTTGGTTAGCTAAATCGCTCTCCAGACATCACTGACTGTAATGCTTAAAGTATTAGATACCTACCTTTCATATAGATATATGTGTGAGACACCTAAATTTTGTTACATAATTCGGGAAATTAATCCCTCTGTTAATCTTTGTTTTAAGATTTCATAGAGGAAAAAAATAATGTTATTTTGTACCAATGGTTAATAAACCTTCCAGTTTAATTTGCAAGTCATGTCAACAACATACACTTAGTTAAGTGACATATGAGTCCCTGA
>VZSZ01009387.1:289863-322897 GCA_013398815.1 Ibidorhyncha struthersii | reverse complement strand
GGGGGGGGGAAGAAGGAAAAGAAAAGGAAAATGTATTAAACTTCAGTTTTCCAGGATTTATTCAGAGCATACACATTTGGTTTTTTATTTGGTCTTTAGAACTGTCCCTTCTAATCTTCACTGTGAGTACTCAGTAACCCTCAGTTCCCCCAATCTTAAACACACTAAGGATCATTTTATTTTGTGAGAAGCCCATCTGGAACTAGTGGAACTTTTAACGGATCAAGTTGTTCCCATGTGTGAGGAAGGATGGCACGATTGTGTGTTGTATTGTCAGTACTCCATTCAAAATGATCAGATAAATAATATTCACAAACCTGACAGGCACTAAACTAACAGCTTGAATTTATCCTCAGTTCATTTTTAGAGAATGATATTTAAATGCAACATTAAATGACAAGCAAATACCAATATATACTATATACACTTCAAGGACTAAATAACTTTGTATGAATTAAAACCTAAAAATAGATTTCAAAATGAGTTCAGAAAAATTGGAGATGTTACAATTCTTCTATAATTAAGGACAATATTATCGGTCCTTTTTCTTTTCATCATTTCATTGTGTTTATTTCAGACATTGCCTTTTATTGTTACTGTACTGATATGAAAAATGATAGGTATATTTATTTATTTATTTGCCTTATTACGAGGCTGTTTCAAATCATTATTTTTCTGATAAACGTTGATTTCTTATTACTTTGCATTTTAATGACATCATAAAACTTCAGTTTCATGGTATAATGAATTATAAATTGAGCAACATGTCATGGTCCCATATCGTAAAACTATTCGTTGATTTGTTATGTATCATTAAAAAATTCAGTTTTACTCATAGCTTTATGCACAAATAGTTTTGTTGTCAAAGCCACAAAATCCATTTGGGTATTTGGGAATATTTCAAAGCTTTGCACATTTCTGCAAATCTGCCTTGATGAGCAAATTCCTTGTAATCTATGAATATGTGTATGAAACAAATTGAAGTAGCTATATCATTTCAGTGCAAAAGGAAGAGTGAAATTCAAAAAAGAAACCTAACAAAAAAAAGAATACATGAGAGGATATAGAGATGTAAACTTTCCATACACTTAACACAAATGGGTATTTTAACATTAATTAAAATGAAGACAGGGACCAGAACCCAGTCTAGGAAAAGATAGGGATAACAAGCTCATTAACAGTGTTGAAAGCTTTTCGTTTTGTGGATGTGCAGATTGTCTACTTTCAGCCCTGCCCAGTGATGGAGAAAATAAACTTGATTCTGCTCTCTTCTTTCTCTAAGGAAACAAATTACTTCTGTTCTAGACTACCCGATAATTACTGCTCTTTCCTTATTAACTCCAACATACGGGACTGAGGGGAAACCACAGGCCTAGTCTTTTCTTATTCTTCCACTCTCTTTCTCCGCATGCTCAAGATGAGTTAATAGGATGAATATAATTGATTTAAATCTGCATATTCTGACCAAGAACTGTTGTCTATTGCAATACTTAAAGAAGGCTCTTACTGTGTCTTTATTCTCAGTATATTCGTGCAGTCCAAGTCAAAAACTAATTTAGACTAGATACCAGAGCTTTGGACCTTTGATGTGTTCATACACCCTGATGCAATTGTTTTTTTCTTGAACTTCACTGGAGTAATTCCCAGATTTATACCAGTATCGAGCTGATACCAGATCTGGTCTCCCTCCTCCATGGACCAGTGGTCAGTTATAGCTCCTTTTTTTCTCTCCTTTTATATTTAATTTGGAATTAAACATTCTAAACAGCGTAAGTAAAAATTCTCCAGGTTCATATGAAAACAACTGAAAGTATTTGACCCTATTTTCTGCATACTGTTTAACCACTTCCTTTTTAACATCAGTGTTTCATAGTCTGAACAAATTGACTTCATGCCTTGATTATGATGTAGACCTTCTCCACCACTACTGGTAGGCTACACATTTCTGTTCATAAAACAGTTATTAAATCCTAACTTACTGGAGAGAAAACGAGAATATTAGAAAAAATATTTACTGTAGCTTTGCTTTGAAATCATCAGAAGATTTGCCAATAAGTAAATCTATAACTGACCTTTGGCCAGTCCTCTTCTACTCAGAAACTCCAAGGCTTTTAAGTGATGATACGATACCCTGGCAGGATTCATGATCAGAGAACTTCTTTTGCCTTTGCAGTCTTTCATGTTGAGCTGACATTAGTCACTCATCACACATCAATGTTGGGAGCTATATCTGCATTTGTACTGGAAGTGATACAAATTCTCATATTTACTTTTAAGACTATCAGTTGTGCTATATTCTCATTACCCAGGCTTGCTTATTTGTTAGTATAATATTCCCAGCTGCACCAAAAATACATTCTGAATAAACATTGGGAAGAGGACATCTTAAATACCTGACAGCAGTTTTATTCAAGAAGGGCTATATATAGATTGGATCTCATCAAAGAGATGATGACCCTCCTATGTGCACCTGTGACTCTTAACTTCAGTGAGAGAAAGACCTGCAGGCTTACTGGAGAACAGAATTTGTCTCCTAATGTTTTGGGATATTTTTTTTCCTTGGTTTTGTTTTTTTGTTACTTATCAAGAGATAATAGGAAAGACACAGCTTTTCTCTGAAGTTTCTGTTACGGTCCTCATTACAAAGCTCTGATTAAACTGCACAATGTTTGGACACTATGATGACAGGCAGAAAAACAAAGATACGGTTAGACACAGGCCAATAAAATTTATTAATGGCAGAGACTAATCTGGTGCTATGGCTAAGAATAGAAATGTTATATATTCCACATTCCGTTGACTAAAAAGAAAAGCAAAGGGGACTACAAAAGGATTTCTTTAGTTATATTTTTTCCCTGCTGGGTACTCTCACTGTCCTTCAGAGAGTGGCCCTCTCCATGAATATAAGTGATCTGACATGCCTTTTTTGCATTATCACTGCTAACTCTTTCTAGTGTGACAGGGATCATTCTTCATGTCCAAAGAACCGTACGAAGTTAGATGGTTTGAAGATAGAGGATTTCCAAAGAGAAAATTTAACACAGCCCCCAGGCTTCATTGGCTAGGTCTACATTAGCAAGTAATTACTTGCTAATGGTACAATAGGAGGAGTGAATAAACTGAAGCTCTGTCCTTACAGCACACTCTATGTGGTCTGAGGTTTCACTTCAGGATAGATTAGTTCTCTTAGACTTAATGTTTCCATCTTACATGTGATACAAAGCTATAAAAAGCAAAGGTATTCCACAAACCCTCACCACACTACAAAGTGTCATACTGGCCTTTTTTCTGTGTCAGGCAAATGATAGTAGCACATCACGGCCCGCTCCAATGTGGCTCAAATGAAACCTCACAAATGGAAACGCACCTAGTTTCTGTTCCTGCCTGTGTTCTTGCCTGTTTCTGTTCCTGCCTGTGTTCTTGCCTGTTTCTTTTCCTGCTCATGTCCAATTAACACACCAGCATTCATTTGTCTTGGGAATATGGGTTGACTAGCAATGAACGTAATACCTTTTTTGCAGGGGCAGTGTAGGCTTTCTTCTGTAAGTTGACAGCCCTGTGAGCTACTACCACTTCACTATCATGGCTTAGCATTTCAGAAAATCATACCTATATTAAAGGGAGTGACTATCTCTCCCTCCCTCTTGTGAAGCCCCACAACACCAAACCCCTACTGATCAGTGGCCTGACCAGTTTAAGGTCAGCAAATCCACTACTGTGGGCAAAATAACGCTCAAGACTTCAGATGTCATTCTCCAAAACTTCTAATTTGAATAACATGGATAACATCAATAAAAATTTCCAGGCTTTCGTTTCCATGGGTTTTTAAACTGTGTGGGAACTATGTATTGAATTATCCACTGATAAATTTGTGGATTATTTCAATGTGGTTGATTACACATTCCTGTCTCAAATTTGTGGGGATTTTAGTACTTTATTTGAAAGGATGGACACAATAATTCACTGTATTTGCTTCCTGCTGGTTCACTGGGAAATGCTACCTATTCCCCTCACTACCAGATCATAAGGTTGCACCTGGACAAGGAAAAGATAAACCTTAATAGGGTGGAAATGGAGTGTACCTTTGGTTGTCTAAATCTAAGGTAGTTGGCGTTGCATGACAAACTGGGGGGTGGAGTGGGATACTCCAAGTGCCTTCAAAAATATGGTGCTTTCTATATAAAAAGATAATGCTGATGGTAATGGTAATCTCTTACTTTGATTGGTTTGCTCTATAAGAAGAGTACACACGCTAAAAAAAAAATAAAATCTTTTGCTCTGAGAGCTCCCAAGTTGAGGTCTTAGAAGGCAGCAAGGTCGCTCAAACTGTCTTTTCTGTGACTCTGTTCCATAGTCCTGTAACCACATGTCCAGGTCTGGGATGTATGCCATAAAGGCTGTGCAAAACACCATAATGCTGCCCTTTTCAGAATCAACAGCCTGTGGTTCTTACTGATAATAAAGTTTGCTGTTTCTGATTTCAAACCAAGTAACAATAGAGCATGCAGTCAGACTGTATTTCATCAGAAGTGGTAGCGTGCCTGCAAATATGGCAGAACCTGCCTTACTCTTCACCTGACTGCAAAGAAGCTCCCAACCTACAGCTGAGCCTCTCTACCTCCAGACTGCTTACTAAAACTAGAGATGAAAACCTGCACATGATGTTCCTGCAAACCATTAGCCACATGAGCCTGAAGTGGCTACACAAAACCACATGAAGAAATCCATGACCCAGTGAAGTCCCAGGAACAGGTTTGCTCAGCCACTGCCTACTCTCAGTAGTCCACTGAGGGCTGGAGTGTCCTTGTGAGACTTTGTGAAGGATGAAAAAGGAAGGAGGGAGCAAACATTAACTCTACCACTAACTGCTTTGTATCCTGAATAAAAAGACCCTCTCCTTTGCTTGTCATTCTAGTTTGTAGGCAGAGATTCAAAAGACCATATGACAGAAAAACATCCTATGCGTGGCTCTTTGATCATATCATCAGCTCATAACCCGCTGCTTTTGAAAAGGGGAAAGAAGTCTTTAAAGGAGCCTGTGGTGACTGCATTACTATGGCTTGGTTAGTACTGGGGCTGAGTTGGACTCACACAGGGCACAGGCTGGGCAGGCATTTTCTGACATACCTAAATGCCAGGCAGAAGATTCCCTCACAGCTCAGAGCCTCAGGTCAGCTTTTAAAGGCAGAACAGCCTTTATGATTCAGTGCTACATGTCATCTCTCTTCAACTCTGAGACCAGGGCTGTCATTCCTCCCTCCTTCTGCGCATGTAATAATGACAGGTACAGAAGAACATCACAATTTTTTTCAGATTGGTAACTAGAGTGCACATACCGGGGATTCCTGATACAATCTGTGGCAGGGAACAAGCTGGAAATGTATCTATAGATGTGCTCTTGTCCTCAGTGAGAAATGGGAATGACAAAGCAGTGCTAGATAGGGTCCTATAATTTTCCTGTGTCCTGATCCCAGGACGTCAGGTGTGAGCATGTGGTCAAACAGCAGTCCTGGTGGGACCTTCTCACATGAAGATCAATTCAAGAGCTCTGTAATTGATGAGCATCTTCTGCATTGCACCCAAATTGTGGTGGTTTTCCTGAGTCTTCATAAACAGTCTTCATCCTCTGATATGAATTGAGGTGTTGTTTGTCTACCATCTTGGTACTCATCAGCAGTTAGATACTCCTAGAAGTTATCCTGCTGGCACATAAACTTTTGACACTGTCATTTCCTTAGGAATGCGCTCTGTCATTTCCTTGCGAACCCAGCTGGGATCTTATTGAATTTTTGCCTTTGCAGAAGACAGCAATAATAATAAAGGGGCAATAATAAGAAACAGGAAGACAATATGCAAGACAGTCATGAACTTCAAATGGAAGAAAAAGATAAAAATTAATTGGAGCCAAGGGAAGTGTGGATGGATAAAAAAGTTGCATTAGTCAAAGAGCTAAGAGGTAGTGGGCAATAGCATATGTGGAAGTACATATACTTCTAATGGGACATGTATGTTGAAGAAATGCATGGTAGTGTGGAGCAGTTGATTCAGGTCCTTATGAATCTGTGAAGCACGTATGGTAAGCAACTGGAATGGAGATCCCAGTTTACTTCCCTCCAGAAGGAATCTGGTTGCAATTGCTAAAAATACTCTCTGTGTGTATCAAACAAACATGCTTTTTTTGGCATGACAATGAGGGAACTCACTTCATAACTGCTCTACTGCTCTGAACCAAAACATTGATGGTGTTTTGTTTGAATCCTCCACACAGACCATATAGAAATCAGCAAGCAGTGAAGTGGCATTGTCAGTGGTTACAATACAGAATGAAGCCCACAGAGAGTTGGAGGTATGTATGGAGAGGTGGGATGAAAAAGTTAGTTTTCCTCTTTGCTGAAAAGTGAAGCTAAATCTGACACCTAAAAGAGATGATATGAAGTAAATTTCACTGATGCTGCTGCTGAGATGGTGATATGGCATTAAAAAGCATATTGTTATATCAACATTTCTTTGAAACATTGTCCTTTTACTGTCATTAAGACATGCGGCATGCCTATTTTTAGTACATCTTTATCTCAGATGATCCCACTTTTTCAATTTTAATTTTTGCAATGTTATTCTTATTTTGATCTAAAAAATCTGAATGGCCTTTCTCTAGAGTATGGTCCCAAATATCACAAACATGCAGTACCATCATCTCCTCAAAGAATACCACATCTAACAGTACAATAGTTTTATTGTTGCTCTGCGCTCAAATACAAGTTGTTTTTTTTGCTGCTCTCAGGCAGACAAAACAAAACAAAACAAGTCTTTGAGGAGGAAAAAACATACTTAAAAGGAATGAGTACCAATTTGTCTCAGCACAGTACTCTGAAAAGGCATAGGGTAAGAAAACAATAACAAATACATAAACTGAAGAGAAGCAAATAAAATCATGAGTATCACTATTCAGATGCTTTTCCTGACATAACACTTTCCATTTTTGAAAGAAACAATGTCTCTGCAAAAATCTGCCACAAATGATTCACCAGCTGATAGAGGCTACATCACGAGTTTAATATTTGCTATGAATCATGTAGTTAAGACCTGCTACTCCCGTATTCTTTTTTCGGCCCTTTTGAAAAACATAGCCCTCCCACCTCCCACCCCCCCAAATTCCTTGCTCAAATTCTTTTTCATTTCATTTGGACACCCGAGGAACTATTCTCTTGTACCACAGCTACAGTGAGCATAAATACTTTTTACCCATATCTTTGCCCTAATTCTGTCTTTTAGAAATGTGTTAGAAATGGAGATGCAAGCATTACTTTTCCATTTCTCCTGTCTTCCTCTCTTTGCTCTTTTCCAGGTAAAGAGGCAGCTGCAGTCCAAGCAGTTTATTCAAAAAACAGGATTCACAAGATAACTGGCCTTCATCTTGGTGTTTGTCTATATACTGAGAAGATAATGGAATGTGGAATAGAATTTAAATTGGCAAACCTAGCTCTGTTATTTTGTCTGTAAAATTATTCAGATAAACTGACATAACACTCAGTTCTTTGGGATCACAGACAACAACTTTCCTGCAAGAAATGCAGAATGTGAATTGTTGGGTGCCTCTTATCTTCATTACAGCTTTTTACGTTTTCCCTTAACAGTTTTTTTTCAGCTTTCAGATCACAAATTACTTCAGAGAGATCTAGTATGATCATTAAGGACTGTATTCAGCAAATGTCAGACTTACATAGCTTTATCTGTAAAGCCTCTGCAGGCTGCCACAGCATGACAGCTTTAAAGCTGAAAAGTCTCAGTGCTCCATCCCAGTGAAACTCCGGCACCATCTTCCCTTCTGACTGAATTGAAGCAAAGAGGTACTCCTGAAATACATTTAATTCAGGACAACTCTGTTCTCAAGAATAAGATTCACAAGACCACTATAAGGAGTCCCATTCTGTTTTCTGCTCCCTGGTGACATACCTCCGTGTTTTCTCTGTCAGACACACAAGGCTTGAACTTCAGTCACTATCAGCTAGACCTCAATTCACCAGTGAGGTGGTATGTAGATGGAACATATTGGCCCCCCAAACCTTCCAGCAGCTGATTAGCCTAAGATGTGTGGCTTGTTGGACAAAGAAGCACTCAGAGATTCCACGGCTAACCAAGAAATCTTCATTCAGACAGTTCTTCACTTGTCACTTAATTGTTACAATAAAATGTTCTTTTAAGCATTTGTGTATGTCTATTAATAAAAGTAACAGCCAAACAAAATCATAATGACCTGTCTTGACATAAGATGGATCTTTTTACACCCATTGCACAAAGAATCTGGAGCATTTTCTGACATGTATGTACAGTGTAGTAAAAGTTAAGGAATAATAAAACATTTTGCTCTCCAGATAACTTCATCCAACTTTTATTAGCAAGTGAAATATACACCATCTCTGTTGGAGATGGTTCTGGACGTAAAACCAATCATTTGTTCAGCAGTCATCTTCATACTGTGCGATAGTGCTATACCAGCCTCATAGGGTGAAGAATCACATAAGAGGATAAGGTCCTTTCTGGCATCAGAATGCACTACTGATTGTAATGATCTTAACAGTTTTAGACCAGCAATGACAAATTGTTTATTTTTGTCTTGAGCAAAGCTCAAGTTCTTGCAAACCCTTTTTTTTTAACAAAAAAATAGTGTGGCTGTGCAGATGTTCCAGACCACAGAAATTGAAATTTATTAAGTAACCATTCAGACAATTTATGAATATTTCACTCTATAAAGATTCTGACAGCTGCAACATTAATAGCTTTAATATTTTTTGGGTTTTTTTAGAACTAGATTCAAGCCATAGACATTATATAATTGCCTAAAAATCATCCCCCTATGGTTTAAAAAATATTCCTGCTTGGTTTCAGATACAAGAACCTGAGAGGTATGTTAAAGAAATGCAAGTATCAATATAGACTTAACATGTTGAATTATATATCTACCAGTTTACAGTAGAGGCAACTTTAATTAAAAAAAACCTGTAGATACAAACATCTGAGATGTATGAAAGTGTACATTAGATGTATAGGATTGTACATGCATTTGTAGCTGTAGATGTTCTCTTAGAACATCATTACATGCACGACACTGAATCACGATAACACTACACAGATTTGTGTTTGTGTTTTGTCCATAGGGAAAACTGAGATGTCTGCAATATATCACAGAACTGGAAAGACAGTCTATACTTCTATTGGTCTGGGCAAACTAACTTTTAAGGAAGGAATAGGCTCCAGCAGTAATCTCGTTAGGTCATTCAATCAATGGTGAAGCAGATGTGCCTTCATTAAGAAAGGTCCCATCTCCTCTCACATCTTGTACATTACACGGAAAAGAAGTAATCCAGCTTATCCTCTACCAGAAAAAAAAAAAAAAAGAAAGTGGATAACCTTGTTTCTGTATTCTTGCTTGTTTTAATCCTTCTAGAACACAAGAAACAGAGAAACTGGATGGCATATGCCTGATTTTTCAAGGGGAATATACTGATAATGGAAAAACATTAGGAGATGTGGAATATCAAAGTCTAGAAGAAAGCTTAAGACTGAGGATGGGCTGGGTTGTCTCAGCAGACATGGGAAGTACCACACAGTTGTTCTAAATGAGAAAAATTGAGTCGCTTCATTAACTGTCAGCTAAGTGTGAATGGCAGGCTTCCATTGTAACTGCCAGCCTTCTTCAGCAGCATGGAGAAAATCTGTTGTAAGACTAGAAAATCTATGTAGGTAATCTCACACTAAAAGTTTGATAGATATTTGCTATTCTGTCCCTCTTCAAGCTTATTAAAACTGAGGAACCTCCTTGAGAAGAGTTAACTAGATGCACTCTTTTTTTCAGCAAAAAGTAAACATTTTATTTTAGAAATGAGCAGTGTTTCTGCTCACGTTCCTAGGTAGAGACATAATTGCAGAAGGTAAGTACTTTGCCCAAGACAAGAGGAATACCCAGGCTAAGCTGTCTTAGACGTTCATCATACTGAAGGATACATGCACCCCAGGTCAATCGAAGAACAGTGTCTTGCATTTGAATTACCATGGATATATATTTGCAGCCTAACAATATGTGTCCACTTTGCTCTACACGTGCCACAAGCTGTGATCATGAGTGTTCTCACTGTGGCCTTTAACGATGGCTGTTTTTAGAAGATCATTATTTCGAGGGTCCTATTCAGGACTGCACTTGAATCCCTCTTTGCAGTCATGTTAAGGAGACTCTGGCAGACAGACAAACAAGACACCATAGGCAAGTTGTAGACCTCTGAGTCACAAACTGGTTCCTTTGTGTTTGATAGCAGACATTGCATCTTATTCAGGACTTGATAACTAAATTAGATGACTAATGAGAAAGGAATGAAATGGGTATAGCAATGTTTTCCTAGGTAATCTACCAAAGATTTCCTCAAGTTTTTTTTTTATAACATCCCTCTCTTTCTCTGCTAAGAGCTCCTAAAACATTGAAATGTGAGAATTATTTAAATCTTGACTGTTCAGTTACTTTAATTAATCTCTTATTAAATTGGTTGTATGTACTTAAGGGCCCATCAATAGCTGCCTGTTGTCTTGTAATGATTGAATAAGGTGTACGCTCTGTGCCATGTTTCTCTGTACACTTTCTCATTAACAACAAACATCTCTAGTAACAATTATGTCTGTCTTCAGCTTCCAGTGCAATTATGTCCCTCAGTGTCTGTTCTGTAAAAGGTAGCTCAATACTCTGACCTCTTCATCTTACACAGCCATGTGCAAAGACCAATATGTCTTTTAAAAAACTGTTTACAGTAATATTTCATCAAAATTTGCATAGTTCATGCAGTTCATAGTTCATAGCTCACTCAGGAGTCCACCTCACCTTTCACTTCATTCTTCTTGGGCATCCTAGGATTTTCTCTTCCTTTGAAGAACTAGATTTATTTGAACTTCAGTCCTTTTGGAAATGTCCTTTCGAAGTCATGCTACAGCGTATAAAACTAGCAACTGTTTACAGGAGCAGGTAATAGAACCTGAGATTCAGAAGAGTGTCCTGGTCACCAGGTAATAGTCTTGCTACTCTCCCAGTGACGTGATAAACTATTCTACGTATTAGCACAACTTCAGCATGATAGAATGTCATCACGTAATACTTTCATAACCGGTCCTTTGCGTAAGAGATGAGTCCTGGTATGAGAGCTGACTGAAGCAAATAAGAAGCTGATTTAGACTACGTGCCTCACAACCAAGTGTCTAGCCACTAAATTTCTCTAGCCACTAAAAAAGGTCCATTTTTCCACCCATCCACTTTTTCCTCTTTCTCAGATTTGATCTCAAATGAAGCTAACTAAGACCATTTATGCATGTACTAATCTAAGATAAAAATCACAGATAAATGTCTGAGGTAAGGAAGATATCTAATTCTGAAAGGAGTAAGGACACATATATCAAATGTGTTGGCCTTCATATTTTGCAAAAGGTGCAAACTAGTATTCTCCTACTGAGAATACTAGTTTTTGTAAAGCCAGTTTTTATTTATTCTCCATATGTATTATTTTATTTATTCTCTATATGTGTTGGACAAAGAACCTGTAAATCTGACTTGGGGCTGTGGATTCCACTGTTCAGCATGAAGGCTAAAAGTTAGGTTTTCTGCAATAGTCAGCACTGTGATATTAAAGTCTCTTTATGGATCCAGACTCCCCAAAACCTATGATTAAATTGGTAGGTGGAAAAATAGATGCTGACTCTACCAGAAACTGAGAATAACTGTTGAATTTCAACAGCTACATGACTGTGAGAGGCCTGAACCAATAGCTATAAGCAGGTCAAATGTGAACCCTCAAGCTCTCCAGATCTATTAACTTTCAGATCATTTCCTAACACGTACACTAAAAAATGACACTCAGTTTTTACCACCTTCACCTCCTACTCATCTCTACTAAGAAAAAAAAAAAGCAGATGAGGTAGTTGCTGAATATACTGCTATTTGATGGGCGGAGTGGACCCAACATAGTAAAAGAATTAACTCATTCTGTCTTTGCANAATAAAATAAAATAAAATAAAATAAAATAATTATTTAAACTGAAGTAGATATTGAACACGCACAATGTTTGTAAAAAACACCAGGCTTGTTTCAGAGAATGGACCTCAGTTTCACTTATTTTATTAAACTCTTTCTTTTACCACTAAAAGGATGATTTTTCCACTGAATATGGACATGTTATTTTGAGAATTATTTTTGTTTTAAAAAAGGAAACAACAGAAAACTAAAATGAGAAAGATTCAGAAAATGCACTTTCTATTTACTCTCTACTGGGGTCACTGTAGGTCAGGTATGTCTGCAAACCTTGAGTAGGAAGGTTGGCATAAGAGGTACAGCTTTGGGCCCTGGATTGCTTCCCTGGTCTGGGATACCATCTGGATGAGTTTGGCAGTTGTCTTTCTCTTCCTGGTTCTTTTTAGTTTGGTCAGGGGTGGATGAGCTGTCTCATCTCAATGTGTTAGTGCCATATGCTGCAAGATACAATTGATTTCAGTCTTAGGTCAGAAGCCAAGACAGAAAGAGAATGAGGAAAAGGAAAAAAAATCAGGGCATGGAAAGAGGGACATAGGGAAATAAAGACAGGGAAACAAACTCAGAAATGCTAAATTGAAATCTTTCCAACTATAACACTGGTGACATGAGATTTTTCAAAGCTTGTTGGGATGGAGCCATCTCTGGAATACCTCAAATGCAAAGATACTGTCTAAATATTTGCAGTGACGTAGAAGCCCTTCAGACTTTTGTAAGGTTACCTCTCTAGAGACCTTGGCATTATTCACCAAAGTCTAATTTTAAAAAATATGAGAAGGACCTATGAGATGTGATGACAAAAAAAAACCTAAAACCAATTACTAATATTTATAATCTATTCACTTTTTCATCACTTAAAAATTCTATTGTTTAGAATTTTCAGTCTTCTCAAAGTAGTACGGTCAGTTTAATTACTTACATACATTCAGACCGATATTTTCCATATCACGCTCAGTTTTTTCTTCCTTGGCCTTGAATTACTAGAAATTACTGTGATTTTTTTTCCTTCCAAAATCTTTCATTTACTTACTAATAAAGACACTATTCAAAAAGACTAGATTCATTCTATTTCAATTGAAACAATAGATTTACTCTCTTTCCATTAAAAAAAAATCATAACTTCCTACATAGGGCTACCTCAATCCACTTATCTTTGCTACCAAAAACCTAGATATAAAAGTAGGATGAACATTTTATTAGCAGTCATAACTCATGGTCATAGCCACCCTGTAGGCAGCGTTAACGTATGTTGCCTCATATAAGGTCTCCCTGGAAGAACAAAGTCTGCTGCAAGGCAAGGGCTGAGCTATACAGAGAGTAAAGAGCAGACAAGTCATAGCATCTAGACTACAACGTTCCCCTGCCCGCTTTGGCTACCATTAACTTACACAGCTCATTAACATGGGGAGGATGGGTGGAAAAAAAGAACCTACATTTCATCTCCCTGGGAAAGTAATAAAACATGACAGAAAAAAAACACCAAGGAACTATTACACAATATACAAATATTTCTCATCATACCTGAATTTAAGCAGTCACCCAAGCATGCTATGTTTCATACGAGAGGAATAGGAGACTGACCATCCCCAGCTATCCTTGAACACCAATCCCACAACAGACAGTAACCAGACTGAAGTAACATTATGATTGGTGGTGTCAAATGCTCCTTAAAGATTCAAATAGTTCATTAGGAAGGAAGACCTTCTGTCATATATATGATATGATATGATATGATATGATATGATATGATATGATATGATATGATATGATATGATATGATATGATATGATATGATATGATATGATATGATATATAACCGGCAGACCTTGATAAACTTAAACATTGCCTCTTTCAGCAATAAGCTTTGTCTAAGAAATTTCCATTGTGCTTGCTCTCAAGAGAATTTCTTTACCTCTGTTCTTTTTAGGGCAGATGATTCTCTCAGCAGAGGAGAGTCATAATATTCATTCTATAGATGTAGATGATACACACATACATGTATAACCCTCTGAATATAACTACTCCTTTTCTCTTGTTTACCAGATTACTATTTTGCTGGAAGCAAGAGGAAGGCAACTACTGTACCTGCATGTGGCAGAAAATTTTCACTTATCCAAAATGAGAAGCCACAGGTAGGGTTTATTTTCCAAAAGACACTACTTTTTCACCTTTAAGTATCGAACATATAATCTTATATGGACCAACACAATCCCAAAACACCCATACATACACGGATATACACTAACAACTCTAATGACGGAAATTTCACTTGGAAATAGTAATCATGTGCTCTTAGACAACATCATGCACGTAAAGATGTCAGCACATGAGATCTTTATTCACAATATATTATACTTTTTATACAGAACAGACAGTTATATGAGAGTTGTCCTTAGTGTATTTCCCTCCTGCCTCTTCAACACAACAAAAATAGAAAACAATTAGAAAAGGTAGAATTTACTTTTGCAGCAGTGATAAAATGCTCATGATCAGATTTCAGTTCTACTAGCAGTAGTTTAGGTAAGTTTTAGGCTACTGGTGTGTGGTATATGCTACTAATGGTTTTCCTAAGACCTTTGTCTTCTAGTTGATGTTAATTCTTGTACCCTACCTTCTATTTTATCTGTTTGTGGACACTGAGCTCCTGAGTCTCTAGAAGTATCATTATAGCTCTTTCTGTCTGTAGGTACATCTTGCTCCTCCAGAAAGATATGTATCTACTACAGAAAATTTACAGAATACATCTAAATGCATTCTGGTGTTTCGCCACAATCTGTGCATTAATCTATGCATTATTTCTGCCTTTGCATTTGATCTTTTAATATGCAGATTCTAAAACAAGATATAATTAGAATTCTCCATTTGTGCTACCATCTTTCCTATTACCAGTGTAATTTCAGTGTACAAAAATTAAATATTTGCTTGTTTTTCATCTACTTGTTAGTATCATGGACTCCTTCTGGTGGTCCAAGCTGTCAGTGAATGAAAAATAAAATGTTCTTGAACTGTATTGTACCATCATCTGCACCTCTACTAGAAGACCCTGTGGTCTGATTTTTGGTGGAACAAACTTCAGACTTCTTTTGCCATTCCTAATGAGAAAAGGAGAAGCCTGCACCCCCATATGATAAGTAAATATAAGTCTGTTAGGCTGTGTGGATACTTGGGTCCAAATACATGGTCCAATAAGAAATCCTGTCTTCTGCATCTTAGGTGAGTTTCTGAATGATCTCCTTATTCTGGAGTGTGACAGTATCTCCTCCTTTGACCAAAATATTTGGAATTTTTCAGATTTTCCACAGTGTAAAAAGCTGTTCAGGGATAACACTGTCTGATTTTGAGTGGAAACAACATAGTTGACATTTAAATCTCTACTCAAGGAAAAGCTTTCTCAATCCAAAATATTCTTCCAACCTGTTTAAGTTCTCTATCATCTGACTAACTATTTCTGACATTTATGCCATTTCAGGAAATTGTAGCTAGGTCATAAAACCAACAAGGAACAGAATCATTCATATGAGAATTGCAATTTTTTGCCTGCGAACATGAGTATATCTTGCTGTGGAATGGCTCTACCATTTATTTACTAAAAGAAACATGTATTGTCCTTTAAGAGGTCCATTTAGCATACTCATTTTAGAGCTGTGATCATCAGAATGCTATGTTACACATGTCATGTACAGGCTGTTTTTAACAGATAATTGAATATAATTTGAAAAGAACTGTTATGGCCCAGTCAACTGATATGTTCTGTAAGAAGGCTAACCTTTTAATTCAGATTAGACTCCTCATTCCCTCTCTTTTTAACAAAAGTCAAAACTATATTTAGAAATGCACTTCAGAACTGCTTATGCTCCTTCAGATCCTTTTCTAAGTACATTAGCCTCAAAAAATATTTAATGTTAAAAACCTCAGATATGGCCTCACAGTACAATTTCTTTGTTACTCACTCCAGGGGAAGATATTCCTGCCTTAGCCTTTCCCTACTGATTAAATTCTCCTTTTAATTATACCAGTATAGGAATTTGCAGTCCAAGATTGAGGGGAAAATAAAAAAGAACAAAATATACATGTTCTTGAGAGAGGGAGAATTGCTCTGAGTCTATTGGCCTATTCAGATAGCCCATGGAATCAGATCAGAAAAAGTTTTACTTTGTACAAAATATTCATATCTGTGTACCACTGAGCTGTGACATCCCAATAACATTGAATTTTAGACAATTATATCTATACACAATCTCTGGGATAAAACCAAAGCTGTATTGTACTTTGTCTGCTGTTTCTGAGCTAACTTAGAATCATAGAATTGTTATGGCTGGAAAAGACCTTTAAGATCATCAAGTCCAACTGTTATCTAACTCTACTGGATCCACTTCTAAACCATGTCCCTGAGCACCATATCTAGATGGCTTTCAAATACATCCAAGGATGGCAATTCAACCGCTTCCCTGGGCAGCCTGTTCCAGTTTTTGATAACCCTTTCAGTGTAGAAGTTTTTCCTAATGTCTAACCTAAACCTCCCCCGGCACAACTTGATGCCATTTCCTTTTGTCAAACTTGTAGCAGAACAGTAGTACTATCTTGTAGAACTGCGTGCTGTAGCAGTGACACACTGCCCACAAAGGCAATTCCTGCAGCCCAGTGTAAAAGCACGGATGTTTTTAGATTTGTGGCAAAAAAAAAAAAAAACAGAACCCCCAAATTTCTTCCCGTTAATTTCTTCACAATACAATAGGATTAATATGCAACAATTGCATACTAACCAGGGATGTTTGCTGTTAGATGTGCTTGCAGCTGATTCCTGCACATATTGCAGGAGTCATCATGCAGTACCAGCACATATAAACAACATAAGAGGATTCAAAAGGAATGAAATATATCTGTTTCTCTTCTGTCTCTTTTTTTTTTAAAATACCCTCAAACTTGAGATAATGGAGACTAAAAGCAGACTATTCAGAAAGATAATTCTAAACTGCTTACTGAGTGAGCTCTTGTGGAGCTCAAATACTCAATTAAGGAGAGAAAAAAATATTAACCGTTTTTATCGTGTGAGGAAAAGGTTACTCACGACAACGTATGTCATCATAACAAATGACTGTGAAAAAAAATACCATCTATGATTTCTAGGTGTTCACTATATATTCTGAATAAAGCATCAACTTCATAACCTATTCTAAAAAAAAACCCCAACTTTAGTATGCTCAAAAAATGTTATCAGTTTCCATTTTACAATGCCCACCGCGTCAGAGATAGTTTTAAAGGACTTCTACAAATACCTACTTATTTGTGAAGAAGACTCTCCACTTCCAATCCCTTTCATTGCTCTTTGCGAGCTGGGTTCTCTCTCCACATCTGCTCTTTCTTAGAGGTCACCTAGGTCACCAGATAGTTTGTGTTTTAATATGGATTGATCTGCGCTTATCCTTTGAAAGATGTTCAGTTT
The DNA here is from genome assembly GCA_013398815.1 of Ibidorhyncha struthersii. NCBI lineage: Eukaryota > Metazoa > Chordata > Aves > Charadriiformes > Charadriidae > Ibidorhyncha > Ibidorhyncha struthersii. Next base: position 305,395 of record VZSZ01009387.1, on the reverse strand, counting down.
TGTTTAGAAACACTTGGCTTTGACAGAAACCTGTCACATACTGTGTGTGAGTGTTCTGATGAACAGCCAGTGAAGCCAGTTAACGTCCATCTCTTTAACCTGTTTAATACTAAATTTGCATGTACAAATTCTACATCTCCACTGAGTGCTTTAATCACTTGTCTATTGGATATTAGAATGAAGCTCCTCCAGCTAGTCCTACAAGAATGAAATGGTCTGGTTTACATGCTCAGGTTAGCTGAGCGCTCATGAAAGAGGAGAGAGAAATTTCATCTAGAGTAGGACTTAATCCTTACAGTGTTCTTAACATTTTCTGTTGACTACCTTGGTTCCACTCTTTCTTATCTTTTTCACAGTATACTGATCCCATAACTTCAGGTTACAAATTTCACAGCTATTTCAACCTAGTGTCTCGGTGCCCTGCCTGTAAAACCCAAGCCTCTTAAGTTTTCCATCCTTTAATAGTTCTAACAGCAATTAAACAAACCTCAGAGTTTAATTGACACAGGTATCTAATCTAATAAAACAACTATTTTTTTTTTAATAAAGTTTATTTGCGCAAGGTCTAAATTCTATGTGTCTTGTGGTCTGCTTCTTGCCTATGCTGCTGAGAAATACCATCCCAGTTTTTGTGCAAAAGCAATTTTGTACAAAGTAATTCTTAATTTTCTTCACAACTTTGGAAACTCTCTTTCACTTTTCTGACACCAAAAATCTCATTAGTTATTCTGTGAATCCAAGAAAGTCTCTTGTCCGGTTTCAGATCTATCATGTCTAATTAATAGCTATAAATTTTAACAATGATGCACCCAATTAAATACTTTAATAGTTAAGAATTAAGTTTCCATAAGACTCCTTGCTAGTTCTCTGAATGTATTAATTATTCTCCATGTAAAAATCAGTATTAGAGCAGAATAATTTATTTCCTGCAAATGTTTATATGAAATGGCCCATTTCATTTTATACTGTTTGTTGTTTTATGCAACTTAGGCCATTTTTCTGTTGTTAGAAGAAAATAGAACAGAGTAGTAGTAGTATACTTCTTCTGTACTAGTGTGGCCAAATATTATGTGTCCACTATGCCCAGACTTAGTAGTAGAAGTAGTTTAACTTCTACCTATAATTTTCATCATTGAACTGTGTGGCAGGAGTGCCACCTCCCCTCCTCCCACGAGTCTAATGATGAGGTACAGGGACATGGTGTCTTGTTTGGTGGGAAGCCCATGAGCTGCCGGTCACGTACATAAACAACCCCCAGCCACATACCCCAGATACCTGAGCACCAGATACCACCTCAGCCAATAAGCCCACCTTGGAGACACCTTGGCCAATGAAAGCTATATATGACCATGACCAACAGATGACCACAGTTCAGATCTGATCACACTATAAAATGGAGCCTGTCACTGAAGATCTCCTTTGAGTGGTTCTCCTGGGAGCAGCAGGTCTGTGATCAGAAGTCCTCCCTTTGGATCGAGACATCATCCAAAGTGACTTCCCAGGATGGAGAGTCCTCGCCTTATAGGTGAGTGGTTTGAACATTCTGAGTTCTAAGCTTAGATTTAGTTACGTACCTTGTCGTATTAGTTCCCAAATTACATACTGAACCTGTGAATAAGTTATGTCTGACAAAGTGTTTGTGTTTGATCCTTGTTCAGTTTGACCACTCTACCTTTTTCATGACACCTTTAAAACTGATTTTTGGAACATACTTTGTTGATCTTACACTTCTGCGATAAGCTGTTATGTAACAATGGGATTTATGTCTAGAAATTCAATTCAATTAATGAATTGAAAAGTACTTTGAGGTGCTTCTGGATATGTATTTCATATTCTATATTTTAATACATATTTATGGAAGAAAACTTGTTAAAAGATTATATAAAATGAAGAGTAAACCTTTTTTTTTCCTTTTTTTTTCTGTCCTGCATTTCAACATCTCTGACATCCAAACAAGATTTCTTTGAATTACTTGTTACAGAGTTGACTAAAATGTTATACAGTTGACTGCTACAAATAAATGAGAAGGTGTCTTCTAAGTGACATTTGTTATTAATGGATAAAAGCACCAATTTTATATTTCAAGTATATCTACCTTTGTCATGAAGAATATTAAGAAAAGTGTGTTTTAATATAAAGTGATATTTCACATAATCATGTCACATTCACTTTATTATGGTCCAGAGAGTATAGTGGAGACACATTTAAAGAAGTTCCAAAAATAAATAATGTCTAAATATGAGTTTTGGTCTATTTAGAGATCTTTCATAGTAATTTGTCTTGTAAAGGGCATGGTAGATAGAGGACTCTTTTAGTCATGGTACTAGTTTTAAAAAACAAATCAATATTTTACATATACTAAACATATGCAATGTCCCAAAACTTCAGAATTGGTTTGTTTGTTTGGCTGGTTTTTTTTAGGGGGGCGGGGGGAGGGGGGGGGGGTGTGCTTAGGAATATAAAGGTGTGCCTCAGTGATCTTTCAGACACCGAAGAGTCTGGGTTATGTTTTCTGTTCTGAAGACACAATTATGTGTGCGAATCCATTCAAATGGGTTTGGGTAGTAGAGACAGAAGAACAGATACTGCTATCTTTCTAATACTCCAAATGCATTAAATACTGTAAATAATTTCCTGTAACCCTGATAACGTGTAAAGAAAACTAAAAGTGAATGACTAACTAGTAAAAATTTATGATGAGATCCCAAAAGCCACCTTAAGAACATAAAATGTGACTTCTGTCTATTGTCAATGAAAGATCCAGAAAACCTTTGCTTAAGATGCAGAAAAGGTCTTGATTTCCAATGATGGAAACCCCACAACTTTTCTAAGAAACTTTTCCTAGCATAAAGAAATTCTTTCTTATGTTTAAATGGAATTTGAAGTAGGAATAAAGTCAAGTGTAGTAGCCCAACCAATAGAAGATATTGGCTTGTATGTAGTTCTAGTATGCTTCAGTCTCTTCTGACCAGGATCAAGAAAATGACCCTGACAATAGTATAAATATGTCCAGTTGCTCCCTACCCTGTTACTACCACTGACTTGCCTAAACTATCTGCAGTGGATTTTCTACCTTCAAATTTTTATTTTTAATTGCCTTTATGATTTCCAGATTACTTGATTTTTCATTTTGGTTTTGGGGTGGCTTTTGGTGTTGTGGTGTTTTTTTGTTTGTTTTAATTTTTGTCATTCAAAAAGCAGAGCAGGGGAATGGATGATAACTCATGACATTTTCAACTTTAATGTCAGCTCTCTATCTACTGTTAAACCTTTTCTAATTGAGAATTTGGTTATCATGACTTTTGCATGAGGCATGTGGGATTTCAGGACATTTACAATAATAGCTTGGGTTTCAATGTTGTTATTATTATTTTTAATTTATTGTTAGCCTGCATACTACATAGCTATTCATTAATAATTCATTAATAATTGGATTTTTAGTTTGAACTGTTGGTTTGGATGGTAATAATAGAACTTGTAACCATGGTAGTTGTTCAATATCTCTGTTCTGTTTTGAAGGACTTGATAAAAATAAAGATCATACTCGCTCTCCATGTACCAGTTACTCAGCCTTGTAGGAGCTAGAGACATTCATAAAGTACTTATTAAACTTAAGAAGCAGGGATATTTTGAAGTGAGAGACATTTAAAGTTAGAGGTAGTCAAAACTAAACAAGTTTTCACACTGGTTTAAGAAATATGTATCTTAGAAGTTTCCCGATTTAGGTAGTAATTCTGGTTTTGAATCAAAACCAGTTATGGGAGATATGGAGTATATCTCCAGAGCATTATGGTGGTGTTGGTTGATGAGAAGCTCAACACGAGCTGGCAATGAACGCTCCCAGCCCAGAAAGCCAACCGTATCCTGGGCTGCATCAAAAGTATGACCAGCAGGTTGAGGGAGGTGATTCTGCCCTTGTACTCCACTCTGGTGAGATCCCACCTGGAGTACTGCGTCCAGCTCTGGAGCCCCTAACATAGGAAAGAGATGGACCTGTTGGGGCAGGTCCAGAGGAGGGCCACAAAGATGATCAGAGGCCTGGAGCACCTCTCCTATGAGTACAGGCTGAGAGTTGGGGTTGTTCAGCCTGGAGAAGAGCAGGCTCTGGGAAGACTTTATAGCAGCAGCCTTCCAGTACCTAAAGGCGGCCCACAGGAAAGATGCGGAGGGCCTCTTTATCAGGTAGTGTAGCAATAGGATGAGGGCTAACAATTTAAAACTGAAAGAGGGTAGATTTCAATTAGATATTAGGAAGAAATTCTTTACTGTGAAGGTGGTGAGACACTGGCACAGGTTGCCCAGGGAAGTTGTGGATGCCCCAACCCTGGAAGTGTTCACGGCCAGGTTGGATGGAGTTTTGAGCAACCTGGTCTAGTGGAAGGTGTCCCTATCCATGGCAGGGGGGGTGGAACTAGGTGATCTTCAAGGTCCCTTCCAACTCTAACCATTCTATGATTGTGTGATATGTGGGGACAGTCTTTAAGTGTAGTACAGCATCCAATTAGCTGTTAAACAGTCAGATAAAACACCATTCTTTTATATACCAAACAATTTATTATTATAGGTATTATATTATAGCAAACTATCACCTGAAATTCTCAGCAGAGAAAAATAAAGGGACTAGTTGAATGAAGATACCTATTTTTAGTTATTCATCCCTAGATCTGGAAATTGTCTTTCTACTAGATAGTGCAAGAAAGCAAAATAGTTTGTTTGTTTTTTTTTTTTAATAATATTTCTTACAAGTAGCATACTATGCTACCTAGAAGAATTAGATTGTAAAATTTGCTCTTACACTTGGTGAATCAAGGGACAGCAAACACAGTCATGAATGGAAAGGAAAGAACAAGATAAGCTGAAACCACCAAAGAACAATTTTTATGTGTTTATATTCTTTGCTCTCACTTAATATCATTTTATACCATGAGGAAATGCTCCTAAAATAAAATTGTGTGTAAAATAGTAAAAAACTCTGAAAATCATATATGTAAAAGTGAAGAAGAAAAGAAATAGAAATATTGCAGTGTTGAACTCAGTTCAGGAGTTTGTACTATACGGTCAAAATATATCTTCTGTAATTTTGTCTATGAACCTGTGTATGCCGTTGTGTTAACCCAAAACTGATGCACATAAAGCTACTTATATTACCCTGGACTCTTCCTCAAAAGTATAAGACAAATCATGCTATCTGTTTCTTCATGTAAAAATACTACTTTATTTTCCTTTGCCAAGCGTCCATTTTTCAGTAAATCAAGTAAGTGACATTTTACAATAATTTTCATAGTCCTGGATACAACCAGAAAAAATATACTGTTTCCCTAGCTGTTTTTCTGTCCTCTTCCCTTCATCTAAAGAAGTGGGGAAATAATGACAATTATCCAGTAAAAGATGGCCAACCACAAAAAAAAATAAAAGTCAAAAGTCAAAAGTATCCTTTTGATTTTGTATCACACCACAGAATATCTTATTTTTTATTTTAATTCACTAATTATTTGATATAGTTTATATAATGGGTTTTTGACAACTCCACTGATCTCTTTCAGTACTGGAAATATGTATCTGATACAGTTTTTCACTGTCAAACAAATGGATATCCATGTTATTAGGCAATTTCTTGTTTTATTTTCCTTTAGTTATTTTGCTGAGATAACTCAAGATTCCACATTCACTTGATCAATGTATGTCTGTAATATTTACTTATCAACCTGACTTGTATTGCCATTGTACAGATAACTGCAGGCTGTGAATACTACAAAATAAAACAAACAAGCAAACTTTAAAAAGCATGTAAAGCACTTTGGTAATGTATCCAAAGATGTTCTTTGAATGTAATGAACAAAGTTGTAAAACTTCTCTTTTTCTCCATGTTCTGCAAATCCCTTTGTTTTCTCACCTTGTAACATTTCTGAACTTCAACTCCAGAATCAGAATCAGCATCATACTGATATCCCACACTATGAGTTATGAATATGTAGTTATGAAGTAAAAACTAAGGCATAATCAAAGCCAACATGCCAACTACACTTCCACAAATTGACCTATTAGATTATTTTTTGAATAAGTTATGCAGCATGTAGATTGTCAAGTAATTCCAAAATAAAGAAAAAAAAAAGAAAATTTGAAATGATCACTAAATCCCTGAAAAAGCAAACTGAATTTCAGCCAGTAAATTATTTACTATAAATAGTTCACCCAAATTAGCCAAAGTCTATAAGAATAATCAAAGTAAAATTTCCACCACTATGTAAAGGTGATGATGGTTGGCTTTTTTAGCTCATTTCTACAGAAAATGGAAATCTCAGTCTTCCTTCCAAGGAAAATTCATTAGTCTTATCTGTCTTGTTTTTTGAAGAATTCTATTTTATCTTGAGAGATTAAATCCTGCTCAGATATGGGAAAAATCTTGTGAAACTAGTCTTCGAGAAAGGGGAGAATGAATTGTCCCACAGAAATTTTTTTTTTTTTTGAGATCTCAGGTAGTATATTTTTTTTTAGATCTCAGTATATCTTTGTCTCTTTTTTTTGAATGCATCTGTTTTTTTCAAGAAGTAACAAATATATACAAAACCAGAATATATTAAAAATTACAACATAAAAGCAGAACTTATATTCAGTAACTATTAAAATAGATACAGCTTAATATAAAGCATGTCATATTCGATTCTGAATTATAGCTGAAGTCCATATTTATAATGTCATTAATGTTTCTTTAGCTGACTTCACATTACTTCAATTTTATTATTTTGTCTTATCAGCTCAATCAGAGAGAGTTGTTTAGGGTTATGTCATTGCAAAAATTAATTATTGTAAAATCTTATTTGTTGTCATTTCATAAGTATTTCCTGGCAATTTCTTTCCAGTACAATAATTTGCATCCAAAGCAAAATAATGGAACACTAAGGAAAGAAATACTAAAGAAAAGTAAATTAAATACTGAGTGATGTGTCCAACAATATTTTTCGTATAAGCTTCAGGATGGCAAACCCCCACATGCTAGTCCTGAAGATTTACATATTTTATATCATCATTACTTATGCACATGATCTATTTGATACAGAATCATAGAATCATAGAATGGTTTAGGTTGGAATGGACCTTTAAGATCATCTAGTTCCACTCCCCTTGCCATAGGCTGGGACAAACATCGATTAGACTATTCTTATGTTCAAAGACCTCTACTGGAATAGTTCTCTAAATGTTGGCTATAGTCAATAATGTGTACACATTACTTTCTCTTTCCAAAAGAATCTTTAAAAAAAACCCAAACAACAAAAAAACCCAATAAAACTTGCCCTACCAGTGACATAGGCTACCACAGCTATTAGTTCTTTACCATTTACAAAAATGTCTACAGTTCTTGTTGTTGCTTGTTTGTTTTAATTCTGACTTTCTAGTTTTACAATGTGTACTCCAAAATCCCTCTTTACTTTTCCACTCAAAACAGATGAAGGGGATTTCCCCTTGAGTCTGTACCTCTTTACTGGCAGCAGAAAACTTTGGTGAGCAGTTCATTCTTACAACTAATATATAGAAGTTTCATTACCAGGCATTACTGCATTATATTGCATACTCTGCCAACGTCTTCTTATCATTTTTGTTAATGTCCAGGTCAATGCACTGTGGATAGTGAGATTATCTCTTTCTAATCAGTAGGATATTCCAAAAGTGCACAGCTGTCTTTGCCTCAGTTTCCTTGTCTGCACGTTAATACTAAAATGATTTTCCTAGCACCTGAAGGTGTTGAGACAGTAATTATTCAATGTTTGTAAAGTGCTATATACTCTAAATGTCAAGTGTTGCGAAGGACTATTAACTATCCACAATTCATAGGTTTGATTAACAAATCTCTTAAGGTCCTATTAATTTGCCTGGTTTTGTGTTACTGAAACATAAAACTGTCCTAAGCATGCATCAAAGAATTTGTTTGGAGAGCAGATTCCCAAACCCCATAGACTTTTTACCATACTGAGAAACTAAGGAAATTTGTGTTTAACTCCAGGAAGCTGGCAAAATCTTCAAAAATCTAGCTATCCAGATTTAGCTAATCTGGCTATAAATATAGAAATAAATCTGATTAAATCCCCCAAATGGATTACAGAGTTGGAAAGAATCTACTTGCTGGTGCAAGGTCCTGTTTCAGGCATTTTATACTAGTTTTACTCCACATCAAATATTACCCCACTACAAAGGCATTTGCCAGCCGCCAGTGCTGACTGCAGCCATTCACTGTCAGTCACCAGTCTGCTGGTACAGCAATTAGTTAAAACAAGAGACAGCAATGACTTGAAAACAACATTTATAACAGTATGCCACGAGTATTTGTCAGATGCATATGGAAAACGTTAATTGTTTACAGTGGTTTTGCTATAGGTGCACAATTTCTGTTTGAAGTCTCACACAGCACTGCTACAAAATGCAGTTTAAGACTCAAAATACCTGTCAATTCCTTCAATAGTTTGAGTTATGATCTAGATCACTTACTGTAGTCTGACCACACTTTTAGAAAGTCTGAATTCTTTTCCAGTAGTATTTTAAAGTCACTTTGCAAAATGCCCCAAAAATAAGGCAAAGACAAGAGTCTCATAATTTGGTGTAGGTTGGAAGGTCTGAGGAAATGTGAAAAGAGACAGGAAAATCACAACAGTGGACATCTGTTGCTTTTCAAGATAGAGAGAAAAGGTTCAACTAGAAGCTTCAGTGTTTCTCTGACGATTAGTTTAATTTTCCCCAGAGCTGTGAGAATTAACACAATTTTAGGGTACACATGAATTAATAGATTTTTTTTTTTGTTGTGGTATTCGTTTCTTTAAAATAAAAAAGAAACACTACATTAAATTAGAGGACAAAAGGGCATTAGTATCCTCTCAAGACCATAAGGCCTAGTGGCTTAGTCTGAGTATATCATTCATAAGCAATTAACCTGAGGGCTAAATAATAATAGTAGGAAGCATATCTGCTATTTTAAAGTTTGAAATAACTGTATGATGACAGGTTATCAAATTGCATTTGTGATTATTTTAACTGTAGTTGTAGGTTTAGAGATAAGACTTATATATTGGCAGGTCTTTATTGCAGAATGCTAGCATTGAAAAATATATCTGTCTATTATTTAGGGTTTTAATGCCTTACAATATTTGTATATTTTACACTGTTGTAGCACTTTGAATTCTCAACTGGTTCTTGTTTCCCCTTTTGAGCTAGACTTCTGAGTAAGATAGGGTACAACTTAGTCCCTGTCCTAAAAAGCTGACATTTAATGAAGACCAAGAAGGATATGGAGCAAGATATTTCATTACACTCTTTTTACATGGAAGAAATGGGAAAATTAGGATTGTTCGTACTTAAAAGTTTTGCTGCTTTAACTGTTTCTAACGGGTCACCAATATCAGATGGCAGAAATATTTATTTTAGCTTGCTGTGATCCTGGTACTAAAGAAACAGTTTCTGGCATCATACAATTGCTCCCCATCAACTCATTGTGCAAATGAATATAGTTTTGTTTTCTTTCTAAGAGTGTTTTCTGATTTTGTTTGGCACAGAGGATCCAAAATGAGGGATCATGGCCACAAACAGGATCCCGGTAGTTTGGAGTAGATCACAAGCCTGGAAGAAATATGGTAGTGTTCACTGTAGTACTCGTGTTCTCTGAAATTTACATTCAGACACCAACAGAAAGATACTGACAGAGTAGAGCTGAAGGAGAAAAACAGTGCAACGTGTACTTCTCAAGCTAGCTTCATAGGGTAAGCAAACAAAGCATTGTTACCAGCCCAGAAAGCCAATTGCATCCTGGGCTGCAGCAAGTGTGGCCAGCAGGTCAGGTGAGGTGATTCTGCCCCTCTACTACACTCCCGTGAGACTCCACCTGGAGTACTGCGTCCAGCTCTGGAGCCCCTAACATAGGAAAGACTTAGACCTGTTGGAACAGGTCCGGAGGAGAGCCACAAAAATTATCAGAGGGCTGCAGCACCTCCACTATGAGGACAAGCTGAGAGAGTTGGGCTTGTTCAGCTTGGAGAAGAGAAGGCTCCAGGGAGACCTTATAGCAGCCTTCCAGTACCTAAAGGGGGCCTACAGGAAAGATGGGAAGGGACTTTTTACAAGGGCAAGTAGTGATAAGATGAGGGGGAATGGCTTCAAACTGGAAGACAGTAGATTTAGATTAGACATTAGGAAGAAATTTTTCACTCTGGGGGTGGTGAGACACTGGAACGAGTTGCCCAGAGAAGCTGTCGAAGTTCCATCCCTGGAGGTGTTCAAGGCCAGGTTGGATGGGGCTTTGAGCAACCTGGTCTAGTGGGAGGTATCCCTGCCTGTGGCAGGGGGGTTGGAACTCGATGATCTTCAAGGTCCTTTCCAACCTAAACCATTCTATGAATCTATAACAATAACCACTTCAGTTCAAGAGAAGGATTCCTAGTCAGGATACTGACAGTGATAACTGGGACTGCCCAGAGGAGAGTAAGAAAGGGGCATGTTCCAGAAAAGCAGGGTTGCAAAGCTGCTTATAATTGAAGCACAGGTTTGAGTGCTGGTCCTGACTCCTCAATTGATGGCACACAGCTGGGCAGAGCTGTGCTCTTTAGCAACTTGCACTCAGCAGACAAGAGCCAGCTGTGGTTCAGGAGACATACCAACCAGGTGCTGGTTCTAACATGCAGCATGACTCTCCTTACCTGTTTTGAGTGGGAAGAAAGATTACCTGTACATATGTGACCCTTGTTGTACCATCTGTACTCACAGATGAAGGAAGGGCCTGGACCATTTTATTTTCTTATTTTAAAGGTAGTCAGAGCGGCTAGACAAGGAGCTATTTAGCAACAGCTCTTGTTGTTTTAATTCATTTATATTTTAATCTGCATTAATAGCAATCAGAAAAAACATAAGTTACATTGATACAAAAATATTTTAGAGACATAACTGCGTATATAGTAAGTAGTCCATTAATGTAAGTACAGTTACATGAAAACCTAACAAAATCTGCGCTTTATGTGCTTTATGTTCAGAAAAGTTTAAACAGTACTTTTTTTACAAAGTTCCTACAGCAAATCAACAATGAATCCTTTGAATGTCAGTTATGTGCTTTTATACACAAGGGCAGTTACTTACTCTGCTATCACTGAACTAGATTTAAACATAATTCTTCTATAAACAGTAGCCAAACTCTTGTAAGTCTTTGAGCTTTCTTATAAAATAAGAACTGCATTTCCGTGCTACGCTGAGGCTGCCCAACACCAGATAACCTGGTGAAGGAGATAGCCACAGAATGAGGGTGAAATTAAGGTGGAATGGAAAAAAAAAAGGCATTCCAGCATTTTATCTCAACATGCAATTTGTCTTCTGACTTCCCTTGAGAGAAGTATGTCAAGAAATAGCCTCAAGACAATGACAATAACAGCAAAAGTGGTTGCATTAATTTATGGGGAGGAGGACAATGAAACATTTCATGAATTTAACTTTCTTTCTCCAAATAATGTTCCAACAGGGGATTGATGGTTGACAGCTGTGTTCACTGATAGGTAACCTTGTTGCAAGTTTCTGAAGAAAGATGTTCTTCTTCACTGGACTTGTCTCCGCTTTGTAATTTTTTTTTCTCTCCTTAGAGCCAACACAGCTATTGTTACATTTTAAAATATTTCTATCATGTATTTCTTCTTTGAAATAATTAATTTTTTCTTTGCACTACTTGGCTGATAACATGTCATAATGTAGGCTGCCAAGTGCCAAATGACTCTCAGATTTATTCAAGCATTCAAAGCAAGAAAAACCATTCATCTAGATAAGATCTTATCTGACAAGTCAAGCTCAAGAAATCTCAGTATAATTATATGGTGTTAATGAAGGCCATGTATACAGGCAGTTCTCAGTATTAACCTCTGTGTTAGTCTATCAACAGTAATGTGAATCAGTGATTTTAAGTTAGAACAAGTAAGTAGATTGTTTTTAAACAACTAAACAACCCTCCCCCATGGAAACACTTTATATGAGAAGTTTTTGTCTTGTGCAAAGGCTCACTAAGCCATACTTTCCACAGAGAGGTCGTTATCTTGTTACTGTTAACCCATTCTGAACAAGCATTTGTTTAGAAACCAAGGAACAGGCATTGTTCATTGCTTGATACAGCATAGTGATATAAAATTTGTTGTCACTTGTAATTTTCAAAAATCTAACTTTAAAAAACGTGTAAGGTTGCTCTTTAACAGTTGCTGTTATTAACAGTCATATGTTGGAAAATAATCTCAATGGCAAGTGTAGTGCTGCGTGACATATATGATTACAATGTTTACTGCTTGATCTCAAATTTATGCAAAGTATATTTATTTATTTATAACTTAAGGTTCAATATTACTTATTTAAAAAAAAAATAACTACAACTAGCCAAAAAATAATTCAGTCAAGTAGTGCTGGTTTACTTGTTTTGGAAAAGACTGAATTAAGAAAATGGAAACATTTAAAAATATTCTTTGTGTTGCAACAATTTCATAAAAACGGTTTTTCAGATGTAAGCTTCCACTTGCTAAAAGACAGAGCTTTTCTCCAGAATGTCCAATAATGTATAATTTAAAGATTTCAGATAAGATACAAAAGAACTGGGGTTCAAATCCCTAGAAGGCATTGGATGCCACAGTATGTGAATTTCCTGTTAACAAAATTGTAGTTACAGTTACCAAAGTGTGTGTGCATGTTTTTGCCTAACATTTTTTTGTTTGTTCCTAGAGTTCAGTTTTGCTCAAAAAAACCCAACTTCCCCCCCCCAAATGATCATCTATAGTACTTTCTTTCATCTGTTTTGTATTATTTCTTTGTTACTGAAGAACTATTAAAAAAAAAAATATAAAATTTCATGTGACAGGTTGTTATGTTTATCTTCCTGGTCAGAACAAGACTCTGTTCTATGAAATTGCATTTGAACAGAGAAGAATTGGTAATAGACAACTGCAGAATAACTGGAGAAAGCTTTTGGAGTTTGTGTGAAACAATATGAAAAATGCACTAAAGTTCTAAAACTTCACTAAATGGCATCAAGAAATACTGCACCATGGGGGAGCTGGTAGAAGTGCTCACCAAGCCACTTTCCATCATTTATCAGCAGTCCTGGCTAAACAGGTGGGTCCCAGTTGACTGGAGGTTAGCAAATGTGATGTCCATCCCCAAGAAGGAACAGGAGGAGGATCCGGGGAACTACAGGCCTGTCAGTTTGACCTCATTGCCAGGGAAGGTTACAGAGCAGATCCTCTGGAATGCCATCACGCAGCACATACAGGACAACCAGGTGATCAGGCCCACTCAGCATACATTTATGAAAGGCAGGTGCTGCTTGACAAGCATCTTCTTCTATGATGAGGTGACCTGCTTAGTGGATAAGGGAAGGGCTGTGAATGTTGTCTACCCAGACATTAGTAAAGCTTTTTACACCACTTCCCACAGCATTCTCCTGGAGAAACTGGCTGCTCATGGCTTGGATGAGCATACGCTTTGCTGGGTAAAAGACTGGCTAGATGGCCGGGCCCAAATTGTTGTGGTGAAAGAGTTAAATCCAGTTGGCGGCTGGTCACAAGTGGTGTTCCACAGGGCTCAGTACTGGGGCTGGTTCTGCTCAATACATTTATCAATTATCTGGAAGAGGGGATTGGATGCACCCTCAGTAAGTTTGCAGATGACACCAAGTTGGGCGGGAGTGTTTACCTGCTTGAGGTTCGGAGGGATCTGTGGAGGGATCTGGACAGGCTGGATGAATGGGCCAAGGCCAGTGCTATAAATTTCAACAAGATCACATGCTGGGTCCTGCACTTGGGTCATAACAACTCCATGCAATGCTACAAGTTTGGGGAAGAGTGGCTAGAAAGCTGTCTGGCAGAAAAGGGACTGGGGCTATTGGTCGACAGGCCAGCAGTGTGTCCAGGTGGTCAAGAAGGCCAACAGTATCCTGGCCTGTATCAGGAATAGTGCGGCCAGCAGGACTAGGAAAGTGATTGTCCCCCTGTACTCACTGCACCTCAAACACCGTGTTCGGTTTTGGGGCCCTCACCACAAGAAAGACATTGAGGTACTGAAGCATGCCCAGAGATGGGCAACAAAGCTAGTGAGGGGTCTCAAGCAGAAGTCTTATGAGGAGTGGCTGAGGGAACTGTGGTTGTTTAGTTTGGAGGAAAGGAGGCTCAGGGGAGACATTATCACTCTCTACAGCTACCTGAAAGGAGGTTGTAGCGAGGTGGGCATTGGTCTCTTCTCCCAAGTAACAAGTGAGAGGACAAGAGGAAACAGCCTCAAGTTGCGCCAACGGAGGTTTAGACTGGATATTAGAAAAAATTTCTTCACCGAAAGTGTCTTCAAACATTGGAACAGGCTGCCCAGGGAAGTGGTGGAATCACCATCCCTGGGACGGGTCGTCATGGTGCTTAGGAACATGGTTTAGGGGTGGTTTTGGCAGTCTTAAGTTAATGGTTGGACTCAATGATCTGAAGGATATCTTCTAACCTAGACAATTCTATGATTCTATAATAGAGGACAATCACAATTTGTATTTTACATACATGTATGTATATGTATCTATGTATGTAGGTAGATACATAGCTAGGTAGGTAGGTAGGTAGGCAGACAGTCAGATAGATAGATAATAGATTGATCAATCGATCACCTTTTTACCAAAAACAATTATGACAACAGAAAACATAAATAGAGAGCATTTACCATTTAGGCAAGGGTTTGTAGTCCTTGGCCATGTAAATGGTTTGCTCCCAGTCCTCTACAGAAACCAGTCCTATGCTTATAGAAAGCAGTATTAAAATTAATCCTGTGTCATAAGTAGAGGAACTGTTCATATTGACACAACTCACACGGGTCTTTTTCTGCCCTCCATGGTACTCCTGGGATATTATTTTCCTGTGTGTGATCCAAGAGCTAGGGAGGACAGCAAAGCAAGCAGGGACAGTGGCTTCATGAAGGAGGTCATCCCACTGTACCTAAGCAGGCTGAGCAGAGAAGGTGAAAATAACTAGTTTCAGCCACAACTGACAAGCAAGAGCAAACTTGGTTAAAGCAGGGCCATAATAAAGCCGGCCAGTCAAGTTAGTGAGTCAGCATTAGCAAGGCAAGTGGCCAGGCTTAGGTAAACCTGCAACGTACATCAGGCAAGGGCAAGGCTGTGAGCTTAAATGCAATTCTGAAGCAAAGGATGGGGGAACGTGATAAATGCTTCTCACAGCTCCTTCTCACACAGCTCTTTTCCCAGCAGCCTGGCCCAAAGCTACAGGGGTACCATATCAGAGCTGGGCTGCAGCACAGGCAGACAAAACCCTAGGAGGGGGAAAGAGGTTGAAGACTCTGTTAGTGTTCTCAGGGGATGGAGAGTGAATACAAGTTTCCTTTTTTTAAAGAGAACAAAACAAAACAAAACAAAACTTTTTTTCTCATTGTGTGCTTCACTATTCTTTCTCCAAAAGTTCTAAGATTTTTTTTTTTTATGTTTAAACAACACCTCTTTAGTTCACTAGGGTTTTCGTTTTTTAATAGATACATATAAATAACCCCA
>VZSZ01009387.1:229105-289851 GCA_013398815.1 Ibidorhyncha struthersii | reverse complement strand
AAAAACCCAAAATGGCCCCCCCCCCCCCCCCATATTGGAGAATTCTAGTTTATTCAATCTCTCTTCATATATAAGCTCTTCTATAATTATGGACATCTTGTGTTTTCTCCCTGCACTATTTTTTGTTCTACCCTGTCCTTTTTTTGAGGCAGGAAAGTCTTTATTATATTTGGTAGACAAAATGTGAATCCACTTTAGATTTATGCAGTGAGGTAATTATGATTTTTGTTTTGCTCCTTTCTTAATGATTCATAGCATTCTAATTGTATTTTTGGCCACTGCTCAGCTTCAAGCTGATATGTTTTCGGTTGTTTTTTTTTTTTTTTTTTAATAAAATGATTTGCAATGACTGCAAGATCTCTTTCATAAGTGTTAATGGCTAATTTAGAGCAAAGAATTGTGTACATGCAGTTTCTGTTGGTTCTTCCTCGTGAGTACATTTTTTCACCTGCCAACACAGAATTTTGTCTGTCATTTTATCTCCCAGACACTAAGCAGTGTAAGATCCTTCTGAAACTCTTTGTAGACAGACTTATTTTTATATAGCTCTTAGTAATTGCACATCCTCAGTAGGCTTTATCACCTACCTATTCATCTTCTGAATATACTGACCAGCACAAGTCTTAGAAGAAATTACTCTGAAATTTCACTGTTAATTCTCCTACACTTGGATTCAGCAAGGAAAAGATGATATATCTAGTCCTTTGTTGCCTCTTTTATGCAGTTATTAATCCATCTGTACAATTTTCCCTTGTTACTATGAAACATCGTAATGACTTTTTCAAGAATCTTTCCAGAAAGCTTTCTGGAATTCCATATAGAGCAAATATTCTGATAACACAAAGCCAGATGTTATTTGACTCCATTAATGAAATTTAATAGATTTAGCAGTCATTACTTACACCTGCAAAAAGGTTTTCCCCAGTATTTCATATCTAAGTGTTCTAAGGTGTTCATGGTACAGCCCTGATATTGTACTATTCTATTTGGGCACACATTTCAATACAAAGAAATTTGATGTTCTTTTTCGGTAGTTAATTTGCTCTGTGTATTTCCATATTTCAATCTAATCTTCCTTATAACATACAGTGCCACTCTTCCACACATACAACTTATTCTGTCACTCCTAATGTAAATTGTATGCTAGCATCCAAGCTATGCTGCTGCACCAGTTATCAGCCTTCCACAATATTTCTTTAATCCCTAGCATGACAATACTCTTATTTAAAATCCGGACTTCCATCTTGGCCAACTAATTCTATACGTTTCTGTAATTTGTACAGAACCACTTATATATGCGGCCCTGTTCCTTTTGTCAGTTTTTATGTTCTCTGCTTCAATAGAATCTTATTTATAGAGATTGCGCCTATCTATTACCTTCCTGAATGTTATTGACTTCTGTTCTGTCAGGTTTTGTAATACTACAGAGATTTTATTACTTCACCCTTGTACACCTGTTGGATTTTCCTCAGTCTTTAGTTTAAAACTTCCCCATAAACTTTATTTTACGTTTGAGTTTTATTTGCCTTAGATGGAACTCATCCTTCCCTTATAGGCTATTTCAAAGGTTTCCCAAGTTCCTAATAATTCAAAATTTTACCTCTGTATTTTTTTTTGCAAATGTGGCATAAAAACCATTTCAAATAGTGGAGTGAGAGTTTACCTTGCCCTTTAGAAACTTTTTCACGCATTGCTCCCTGTATTGTTCATCTGCCCAAGTATGATTTGCCTCCCAGTACGTCCTGAGATGTCTTGTATTTGCCACCCACTGGCAATTTGCTATGACATCCTCTCTGGCATCATCAGTTGAGTACACCTAATGGTGGACAATTTAATCACTTATTTATTGTTGCACCTTATCTGGATATCAGCTGGAATCCTGTTTTGCAAAGGGATCTATACAATGTATGTTGTCATTTTCCAGCTAAGGAAAAAAGGGAATTCCAACAACTGGATTGCCTTTGCCACAAGTACTAGGGCATAAGATAAACATATTACTGATTGCAAAAATAGTGAGAAATGGGAATTTAGCTGCTAGACTTCTGCTAGTCATTGGTTTTATTAATAGGTTGTTATTCTGTTGTGAATGTGGGGATGAGGTGAGGAAACACAAAAGAATAAATAAAATACATCTGTGTATGTAGGGTTACAGTTTTGTATTTATACACACCTGTATGAATTTTGTAGATCTGTTGCAAATGAATGGTAGATTAGTGAAAAAAGAAATAGGTAGACATTTTTTTAAGCAGCATTTTTTCACATATTTATCATTTGTAACATTTTAAGTATCACACTTAAAGGGTGTATGCCCACCACCCCCCTCAGCTCAGGGATGTGGCATATCTATATTATAAGAGACCTCTACGCACCACACATGTGCATGCTGCCGTATTATTTGTCAGTATGATCCTGATGTTTAGTATTTTTCTTGAAACCTGAAGTCTTAGAGTGAGATTCAGGTCAAGAGAATAGACACCTACAGATCAATTGAATGGTCTAGTGCTGGATGTCTAGTGCTATTTGACTACCCTAGGCTGCCACAGACATGCTATGTCATAATAGCTGTCAGAGTTGAAATAGCACACACAGAAGGCTTAAGTCCCTGATCATCAGCTGTGGATAGTGGATAGGATACCACAGGTCATCTGAAATAGCACTAGATGCCTGTGTTGAGAGGAGTCAGTCAAATCTTTAGAATTTATCTGTTAAACTAACTAAATCTCCACTGACTATAATGACCCTTAGACTGTTAGACAAATGTTACGACCAACGATATCCACACTCCAGAGGTTAATACCACTCTTGCAGTCACATAAGNTTCTGAGATTGTTTGAAAAGCAGTATCATAAAATGTATTAAAAGCCCAAAGGTGTCCTTATTATAGAATCATAGAATCTTCTAGGTTAGAAGGGACCTTTAAGATAGTTGAGTCCAACCATTAACTCAACAGTGCCAAAACCCCCAATAAACCATGCCCCTAAGCACCACGTCTACATGTCTTTTAAATACCTCCAGGGATGGTGATTCCACCACTTCCCTGGGCAGCCTGTTCCAATGTTTGAAGACACTTTCGGTGAAGAAATATTTCCTAATGACCAATTTAAACCTCCCCTGGCACAACTTGAGGCTGTTTCCTCTTGTCCTCTCACTTGTTACTTGGGAGAAGAGACCAACGCCCACCTCGCTACAACCTCCTTTTAGGAAGTTGTAGACAGCAATAAGGTCTCCCCTGAGCCTCCTTTTCTCCAGGCTAAACAACCACAGTTCCCTCAGCCACTCCTCATAAGACTTCTGCTTGAGACCCCTCACCAGCTTTGTTGCCCTTTTCTGGACACGGTCCAGAATCTCAACGTCTTTCTCGTAGTGAGGGGCCCAAAACTAAACACAGTATTTGAGGTGTGGCCTCACCAGTGCCAAGTACAGAGGGACAGTTGTTAATAAAAAGTCAATTTTGTAATTCAGGAGAGACTCAACCAATGACTGGGATCAGGAAGGCTATTTGTTTTTTTTTAAATACTTATGTTTGGTATTACATTATTTGGTATGGCACATATCCATATATCTAGTTTACAGTCACATCAGAGTACTGGATCTGATGATTTAGGAGCCTTTTTCCAATTCTTTTTTCTTATTTGCATCAACTAAATTTAGAGGTCTTATTTTCCTTTCATTCATTAGCAAAGATATTATGTTTCTTTATAGTTTGGATTGTTTTACACTGCATTTAATGTTGAGTAATCTGAATATGATTCAGAAAAATTAGAAAAAGGAATTTTGTGTTATGTCTTCTATGCTGATGTGGAAAGTTTTCCCTCAATTTGGGGGGGTAGCTATGTTAATTAATGCATTTGATCAACCATGACGTAGAATTAATTGCATTTTTTGTAGAACATATATTTTACCATAGCACAATTTCTGCCTCCCACTTTATAGATTTGTTTAAAAGACTGTATGAATGAGAATCATGCAGAAGTAGCAAAGAACTTTTCCAGGGAGAAAGAACTGCAATTTTACCCATTAGATTTCGCTATTGGTAAACTATTTTACTTGATAATTCACATCACTGCTTCAAACACAAAAAAGATATGACACTGAACTTCTACTAAATTCATATGATAATTATTCTGCAAGGTAGATTGTCTTCAGGACATATGAATCGTATCTTCTGAAGGAGTAAATTCAGTATCTTGTTCAAGAAATAAAGTGGTGTTGTAAGTACAGTTCATATATATTACAAAAGCCCAATTCATTAATTATCTGATTGAAGTAACATGAAGCTTAAAAAACTCTTATTATTAGAAACAGATTATGCAGTAAGATCATGTTCACAACAACTGTTGGGTTTTTTTAAGTTTAAAATGGATGTAGTAGGGGAGAAATGCTGTAAATGAATGCAAAAGTTGTTGTCTTTTCTGTAAATTTGTCAGTCATTTTGATTGCCTGAAGCCTACTTTGATTTAAAAGATTGTTGCTAAATGTCTATTATTGGGTTTTTTCTTTTTTTTTTTTTTTGTGACATAGTCAAGATAGATAAACCTAGATGTCAACATTTGCTGGAGAAGAATTCCTCCCTTCCCAAAAGACAAAAAAAAATGTCATCTCCATTACTGTAAAGCAAACAAATTAACTGTCCAGTGGAGCCATACAGAAACATAGGAACAGACACTGAAATACTACAAGACCTTTGTTTTGGTGTTTTGTCTAAATTTCAATTAGTATTAGACCTGAATCCCAGCTTACCCTATCTCTTCTCATGTGCTACTCAGACCTTTCACAGATGCCAAAAAACATGTGCACATAAATAAAAAAACACATCTAAAATGTTTGTTCTTTGTTGTAGCCATCTATTCTGTGATTTTTTACTTCCTCTTTCCCCAGATAATGATGTGGTTCATTTAGTGTTTTCATGTTTTTAATGCTCAGTGTCCGTGAAGGATGCTTGTAACAGTTCCCTTTCTTTCCTGCGCTCACAACCAAAGCACCTTTTATCTCTCATCCAGCAAGCTGCAGTCACTATTTTGCAATTCATTGATTGCTGCCAAGTGGATCTCAAATCTCAGCCATCCCATTTGGCAAAGGAGAAAAATGGGTAACAATGTATTAGCAACGCTCTCTACCAGCTCATGCAACAAATCAACACGAGGCATAGAGCACAGTAACTGTTCCACACCTCAAACTCCAGACCATGTTTTTGGCCTTAACCAAAGGCAGCTGAGGAATCAAGTGGTCAAAACCTTGGAGAACTGAGCTGTAGGTGCCAAGTTAACATGTATAACTGAGAAGAATAGAAAAGAAAGACCAAGAAGACACTGCTATGCAACATCTTTTTTCCCTTTTCTAACAGTATCGGTTACAGGGAAAACATTTTTTATTAAAGGAAATAAATAGTAATATTTCATTTTACAGCATCCTTTAGGTTTTCACATTTTTTGGTGATACATCCCTTTCTTGACAAATTTTAGAGAAGCACCACCACCCCATGCCCCCACCCCCCCAAAAAAAAAAAAAAAGACAAAGAAAATATAAAAATCTTCAAATTGATGCAATTTTTCTGGGAAAGTATCACCCTTGTCCTGTATTCAAGGAAGTCTTAGAGGATTTTTGTTTGCTTGTTTGGTTCCTTTTGTCTCAGTGAAAATAACACAAGAAGTGCCTTTCATTTTTGACCGGCTAGGAAAAAAATCTTTTTTCCTCACACACTGACAAAAAAGTTTGCATTTCAGTTTGTATATTGTGTACAGTGTGAATCCATAGTCTTTTCTTTTTTTCTTTCCTTACAAAATGAGCACCCAGATACTCTGGTGATATACACTTTACGTAATGCTTATCCAGAAACACTTTTTTCCACTCATTTAATTTCAATATCAGTTTATTATTTATTTCAAAATAAAAGCAATTTTGTATGAATTCCATTTTAAAATGCTCATTTTATTTAAAGTTCATGGATTTTATTGCTATAATAGGAATTATTTTTTTTCTGTAACAAATAAGAATTATTCTCAGTATGAAGGAATAATTCTGAAAAATTACTTCGGAATTTAAAAGATAGTTGTTCTAATAACTAATTTTTATGTTAGTCATTTAAGCTGTGAAAAACAACATTTGAAGTGAGCCACATACCAAGTGAGCAGGTGCAATCTAGTTCTGATCCAAAACTTCTTTAACCATGCAAGTGATTCTCTAAACAAGAGCTAATAAATCCTGCTGAAAGATGGCAAAGTGAGCCACTATTCCAGTGTTATTGCAGAAAGGGCTGTCATTTTAAGATGTCACTGCCCACTAGTTACTTATTGCCACCTTTCAGCTGGATGTTATCACCTCACATAACAGCCATCTGGTTTCAGTATAGTACTGTACAGTTTCATGTAAAGTCTCTGAGCAGACTTTAAGAGGATCAATCTGCCATGTTTTCATTGAAATAAAGGCCATAGGAACTTCCATTGTAGGGACGATATTCTGAACCTTGAGAGAGAAAAAATAAAAAGTACTTCAGTATTTAGGAACAAAAAAAAAAATGGTTTATCCTTTTAATTTTTTGACAGTTACAAAAGGAAGTAAAGTACACAGTAAATCTGGTCTAGTGACTTTCTATTGGTAAAGAAAGTGATTTTTACCTCCTTTAAATTTTTATATAAGTAAACTTATTTATGATTTTTATAAACTTTGCTGTACATATTTGCTTTTTTACTAAAGGAAGTGAAAACAAATGTATATACAACATAATACAAATGCTTAACAAGAATGTTCTGTCACTTGTAGATGGAAAACTAAAATAGCATCTTTCAGATATGTTATCCTTCTGAAATTCCATATGACAAGGAGGTGGTATTAATCTAAGGATTGAGCAGGAGGGAAAAATGCTTTGACCCCTTTTATGGTTTTTTCATAGTTCTGGTACGGTTTTAGATTCTGCTCCTGTAACTTTGTACTTTTACTAACATTTTAATCAACAGCAGAATGGAACAATTATTTATTTATGATCAATATCCAGCACAATCCAGAGAATTGATGGCATGACGCACACAGCTCTGGGTCCTCTTCTGCCTTTTATTAATATTCCACCTGCTAGTTTGTCGTTACTGACATACTAACTGATCTGCCAAGTGCTCGTTCACTCTTGTCACCAAAGCCTTATGACTGCTTTTTAATAAAAAGTCAGGCCCTTTCAACTTTTAATGAGCCTTTTGCTTTATCTCATTTGGACATTAATTACAGACCCAGTATGTCAACCAGTGAAGTTTTGTTTTTGCAAGGTAAAACGTATGAGAAGCTCTCAGGTTTTAGAATGGTGGAACAGAACTCACTTCTTTTCCTCCCCTTTCTACTGAAGTCAGGAGTCATGTATTTGGAAGAGGAGAGATGTAAAAGCAAAATGAGGAACCATTCTTGGTTCTTGCTTATCTACAAATTAATCTGGGGACATTTAGGGTCAGTGTCTTCTATGGGAAGCCTATTCCAAATTTATCTTATATTCTTTCCCTACATAAGACTTCCTCAGGCAGCATCCTGCTATTCTGCCCAATTGGCCTGATTTCAGCCAGGGTTGTTTTATATTAGATTTCTAGGTTCAGCAAAGGCAGTATTTGGTATTATTTCTTGCTGAGTAAAAATAATTCCTCCAAAGTAATAGTGGTGAGATACTTCAGATGGATGTGTTTCTGCACCTCTATGCTGAAGAACTGGTCTAAAGAATCTCGTCGTCTTTCTATTGAGATTGTTTTAGCATGCATTCTGTGCTGATGGTTAGCTAGGTAGCCTGGCAAGTCAGAGATTTGGTTAAGATTAAATGAAGTAGACTAATTCCATTTTACCTCAACGAAAGTATTGGCTTTGACATTGACATTGGCATTGGACTTACATTAACTGGGTATCCCTTGATATGGCCAACTTTGTGTTCCAATGTTTATTTTTACCTTCTGTTTAATTCTGAATTACCAGGACTACATTTAAAAACAGAAGTAGATTTCTACTCAGTGTGGTTGAAGAGACACCAAAAATGTTAACCAGGTATATCTTAGAACCTGGAGTCACATGGTAATAATAATGATAATGATAAAGATACTAATAACAAGAACAACAACAGCTACTTCTAAATAGTCCTTAACCAGGTATTTGTCAGGCATGTGTTCATTGTGAAAAGCTTAAGACTATTCATAGCCACTGTGAATAGACTAAGTATTGTCTAACAGCCCAAAAAGCAGAAAGCTTGGTAAGTGAGGCCAAGAAATGCAGCTGGGAGCTCAGAACTGAGACTCAGAAACATAGAGGCAAGGTTAAGAGGAGGATCAAAAGAATATGAAAGGTTTGTGCAGAGCAAGTTCATTGTCATTATGTGAGTGATGCTTTTGGGATAGGCACAATACTTTTCTCATTTTTATCCTCTCTTTTCCTCCTCCAAATTCTAACCTCCCTCCACCCTTTTATGCTTGTCTCAGGAATTCCCTGCTTGTCTATTAAAGTCAACAGGGAGCTACTCTACCTGGTGAGAAGGTGGGAACAGTGATGAAGGAGTACCAGCAGGGATAAACATGAGGTTCAACATCAGCTATCTTTTTAAACAGAAGTCTGAGCTGAGAAAAGAAAAGTGTAACATTGCCTGTAACCTTCTGAATTAAAATGTGATTTTTAAAAATCAAAATAAAAGATAATAATTTCCTAGATACGTGGGTAGAAGACTGGTAACCTTATCAATAACACATAATTAACCTTTTTTTTGTGGCTATGACTAAGCAAACTGTTTAAAAAACATATACAGGAATTTGTTTGTAAACTTATCCTTTTGCCTGTTATACAGCTATGATGTATTTTTTGCTCTTGTTCATGAATATAATATTCAAGAGCTGTTATGCAGCTTTCAGCTCCTCCTTGGTGTGTTCTTTATGTTATAACAAATGAAGAAATGTGTCTGATTTCAATTAACAAGGATATGTATGATCCTCTGGAGGCATTCTCTATTGTCTATTGTACAAGTGCTTTTCCACTGACTCATGTCCTTGGAAAAACTGACAGAAACTACTTCAGGAAATATCTGTATGACCATGAAAACTTTATAGGGCTTTCTTCAGCATGTTTCCGTCAGGTAGAAAGAAGTAATCTGTTAGGTGAATAGGCATGGATTCAGCAGCCCAAGAGAGGCAATCCTGCCATAGCTCCATGTCCCCAAATCCAACCAGTAGTGAGGCGGAGCATATGTTCCCAGCAGGCACAAACACACATGTACACCACAGATACACATATATACACGACTGGTAACACAGATCAACATGGACATACCCATTCATCACTCACTTGAACAGAGACAGCCCCAATCGCTCCCCTCGCTGGCTGAGCGCTATGAAGGTCCACTGGTGAGATTATACATAGGTACAGCATTAATCCCTCCAGCAGCTGGGCTCAGAACCTCTGCCTGCCCAGTAACTGTCCCTGGATCCCAGTCTCCCCAGCTGCTGTCACTTGGGCATACAAATGCCAGAGGCAGCAGCCCCACTCCAGTTACAGACCCCCATTGCTATTACAGACTGCCTCATTCAACCCCACACATACACATGCACACTTGCAGCGCTTACTGGGACTTCCCCAAGACCCCAGCAGCCAGCCCCTGTTGATCTCACTCCTGGACACTCCCAGACCCTGCAGTCTCTCTAGCCAGGACTCCTCTGGTTCCACCAATAGCCAGCTCCTCCTGTGGTCTCACCCTTACAGTCACCCTTGGCTCGCAAGCTACTTTGCCTGCTTACCCGCTGGTCTGGCTTCAGCTTCCCTAGGTGGACTTGGTCTGGCTGGGATGGAGTTAACTTTCTTTGTAGCAGCCTGTATGGTGCTGTGGTTTGCATTTGTGCCTAAAACAGTGTTGATAACACACCTATGTTTTGGCAATTGATAAGAGTGCTTGCACAATCATGGAGTCCTAGAATACTGTGGTTTGGAAGAGACCTTTAAAGGTCATCTAGTCAAAACCCCCTTCAATGAGAAGGGACATCTTCAACTAGATCAGCTTGCTCAGAGCCCTGTCAACCTGACCTTGAATGTTTCCAGGGATGAGGCATCTACCACCTCTCTGGGCAACCTGTTTCAGTGCTTCCCAACCCTCAATGTAAAAAATTTCTTCCTTATATCTTGTCTGAATCTATTTTACTTTAAAACCATTATCCCTTGTCCTATTGCTACAAGCCCTGTTAAAAATTCTGCCCCCATCTTTCTTACAAGCCCCCTTTAAGTATTGAAAGGCCACAAGGTCTCCCCAGAGCCTTCTCTTCTCCAAGTTAAACAACCCCAACTGTCTCAGCCTGTCCTCATAGGAGAGGTGCTCCAGCCCTCTGGTCATTTTTGTGGCCCTCCACTGGACCTGCTCCAACAGGTCATGTCTTTCCTGTACTGAGGAATCCAGAGCTAAACACAGTACACCAGGTGGGGTCTCACCAGAGCAGAGTAGAGGGGCAGAATCACCTCCCTTGACCTGCTGGCCACGTTTCTTTTGATACAGCCCAGGATACGGTTGGCTTTCTAGGCTACAAGCGCACATTGCCTCAAGGGAGACCATATTGCTCACTACAACTACCTGAAAGGAGGTTGTAGCAAGGTGGGGGTCAACTTCTTCTCCCAAGTAACAAGTGATAGGAGAAGAGGAAAAGTCCTCAAGTTGAACCAGGGGACTTTTAGATTGGATATCAGAAAAATTTATTCACTGAAAAGATTACCAAACATTGGAAGAGGCTGCCCAGAGAAGTGGTTGAATCACCATCCCTGGAGGTACTTAAAAGACATGTAGATGTGGTGCTTAGGGATATGGTTTTGTGGTGGACTTGGTAGTACTAGGTTAACAGTTGGACTTGATGATCTTCAAGGTCTTTTCCAACTTAAATGATTCTATGATTCATGTCCAGTTTTTCAGCCACCTGTACCTCCAAGTCCTTCTGCACAGGTCTGCTTTCAATCCCTTCATCCCCCAGCCTGTATTGATACCAGGGGTTGCCCTGACCCAGGTGCAGGACAATGTCAAGGCTTTCTGTCCTCTTTCCCACCAAAAGCTAATAGGCTGAGGGTGGGCGAGAAGCTGGGTGGGGACACAACTAGGAAAGCCAGAGGGATACATACCATATGACACTGTGTTCAGCAATAAAGACCTTAAGGGAAGAAGAAGGAAGGGATATTTGATTTCCCAAGTAATCATTAGGTGTGCTGAGGCCCTACTCTCCAGGAAGTGGCTGGACATCTCCCTGCTGATAAGAATTAGTGAATTAATTCTTCTTGCTTTGCTTACACATACAGCTTTTGCTTTCCCTGTTAAACTGTCTTTACCTCAGTCCACAAATCTCACCTTCATTCCATTTTCTCCCCATCCTGTGGGAAGGAGAGTGAGAGAGAGGCAGGGTGGATGTTTGGCTGCTGGCCAGGTTCAAACCACCCCACTGGCACTCACAAACTCCTTTGCACATCCATACTTACTCCAGTTGCTGAACTCACAGGGCCCTGCGACCTGAGGTCCCACTCCAGCTTCTGACATTCAGACCCCCACACAGACTTGCACATCAAATGGAGAGCCCCACACCAAGGGAAAGAGTTAGAAATGGGATTTAGTAAGATGGGACAGACTGCACTGATCCCATACAGACAAGTTTACTGAGCAACAAAATATTTACATGTGGCAGACAAGTTTAATGAGCAACAAACTGCTTACATGTGACAAACCATTTCTGCCCCCTCATCCCTCTGTTTTCCCATGCTTCTTCCTTCCCAGATAAACTATTTCCACCCCTTTCCCTGCCTTTGGCTCCTCTTCTAAACATCCCATAAGAAGTCTTGCACGATCCCAAAATGCTCTTCCCCTGTACCTCATAATGTGTTCTATACTGCTAGGCAGTGACCCTCCTCAGTCCAAAAAGTGCTCTGGTGTTCACCCATCTTGATGGGTTTCACCCCTGGACACTGGGTTTGAGGGTCTCCTGGGATAGCCCTGGGAGGAGCCCAGGCAGACTATCTGTTCCTCTGAGTCCTTAATTTGGGTTCCCCACATCTGCCCAGATGAGCATTTTGATAGGCTGATGGCTCCTGTGATGGGCCTGGGAGTGGTCTGGCAGGGTATTATTTGGGTGCCCACCTGCTGTTGTTTCCCTCTGATCATTTGTGGGTGTGCTGATGAGCTTTTATCACATAACCTAACAACATACAATTGTAGCAGGTGGATTCAGTCTTTTGGGGTTCGTTCCTTTTTTATTGTCCCTAGGGCACTCTTTCTATTATAATACAATTAAGGAAGATGAGTTTCAGGGGCCTTTATTAACATCAGAAGCAGAAAAAGACCTATTAGATTAAGTAACACAGGCCCTGCCCAAAGCAGCACCTGAGTGCATTGCAGACTATTGCCAATCCTCTTAACTAAATATGATCAATTGGAATGGGAGACTGTTCCACTGTCTCCACTGGAATACATTTCCTTCTGGATTACTGTTCAATTAATTAACCTGCCAGATACTTCTTACCCCTTGGGCTATAAAATCTGTGCATTTTTTATTATTATTTTGCATTGAAATGGATCGCACACGTAGTATAATGCATAGATAGCATCTGAACAAGATCATCATGTATACATCGTTACACAATCTATGTATTACAGACTCAAACAACTGTACATATACACAGGCTACAATTTTTAAAATAACATGTCACTATTTTTCAGGAAGTTCTAAATAATGTTGGCTAGAGGTGTAGGAAAGCATTTTCTCTGAGACATTTTGTTCTATTATTTGACACCACTGTGACATCAACTTAAGGAATGATGTGAAAGGCAGGTTTAGGTTACACACACAAATCCAGAAATCTCTCCTAGCAGTAAGAATAGTGAAGCACTCAAACAGATCATCTAGACTCCATGTCCGATCCCCATCACTAAAAGTTTTTGAGAACAGATTGATAAAAGCAACCATCCAGAACAATATTGGTACAGTTGCTACTGACTTTGGGCAGAAATAAGCTAGTCAACTTGTCAAGACCTATTCCCAACCTCTTTTTGTCAGAAAATTGTATTTCTATGATCCTCATAGTTGTACCATCATTTCACCAAACAGTGACTGCAACAAATTATTGGAAACCAACTTCTTAAATTTTTTATAAGGGAAAGTGACATTGGAGTTCAGATAGGTCTTGAGATTTATTTCCACATGAAATGGCAAACATGCTAGACTGGCCCAACAAGCAATTAATTTGCCTCAGAAATTTCAATCCATCAACTCTTTGTCCCCAAAAGGAATCCAGCTTCAGCAACTGAATTTAGAGACTGAGACAAACTGGGTACTCCTTTTGTGCAGATACATTTTCCCCTCTTTGTAGGATGCCTCTCCAAAGAACTGAGAGATCACAACTTCTACACCATCATCATGGTGATATTCACCACCTAAAAATAGTAAGAGAGAACCAAAATAACCTAAAAGACAGCACTTCTACTTCTGTGTTGAACTTTTGTCTTCGAACATTCCCTGGTGACTAACACAGTCTTAAGTTACAGACTATGTGTTCGTGGAAATACCTGTTTGTGGTTGGATCACCCCTTAGGTGGTTATTACTGACAGTGCTGGCAAGTCTGAAGGTGTGGGAGAGGATGTTTATATATGTAGTGCTATTTATTAATATCATTAAAACAAAGAAGCTTTCACAAATGTTAAATAGTTGCAAAAAAGGTACTATTGTCTGAAAGTTAATAAATATATTGATTAATACTGATGATTTTTATTTTATTTTTCCCAAGAATAGAAGAAACGGAATTTCATTTACTAGATTTAATATAGTTTCACTCAGGGAGGCTTAGTATAACAAGGACTGCAGCTGGGTATGGAGCTCTCATGCTGCTGCTGTGCATAGTGTGAAATCACTTCTCTTCTGTTGATGTTTTATCATCTACGTACAAGGGAACAATATCACCCCAGGAGAAGCTCTGTTTCTCCGTGGATGAACTGTTCCTGGAAACCAAGCTGATGCGTCTTGGTGAAATGTGCGGACACCTCTTTGCAGGATCAGTTTCTGAACCTTGAATATAGGGGAGTCAGACTTTGGTAACAAAGTATCTAATGTCTACAGAGGAAAGGACTTCAACCTCAGCTGTTCCCAACATTTCCCTGTTGGGTACATTTGGGCTGGCCTCTTGTTCTGAAAGGTGTTCCTTAGGCACTGGGTGTGGAGCACAGATGTTCAATATAAGGCTGGAGATTGTGCTCCAAGGGCCAGTTGTGGACTTCTGCCACTAGTTTAGCAACATCCAGAGTCTTCACGGAACTTGGGCCTTTGCAAGAAGGGAAAAAAAAAAGGCTAAATGAAGTGTAGGAAGAACTATACAAAATAGAAATAGAGACAATGTATGGTATACAGTATGCAGCATACAATATACAGTATACAGTACATAGTGTATATTGTGTAATATATATGTAATATACCATATAATATATATGGAAATGTATGCTATTAGTAGTATAATATGCAATATACACAAAATGAAGAATACTGGGAGAATGCTGGATTCACAGCAATTAACAATGGCATCCTTTTCTTTTCTGTTCTCTGTTCTGTGGCTCCTTGTAGCGTCTTTGAAAATTAGGGCCATAATTTTCCTACATTTCCTCAGAACATACTGACTGATTAAGAAAAAAAAAAATTTCTTTTGGGATTTGTGCTTTGTATGCATGGTAAATCCTTAAATGAGGTGCTTCAGGATGTGTTTGATTTTCTGGGCTTGCAAAAAGGTGTTTAGTCACTTGTGTTTGGCCAGCAGGGACTAGATTCCTTGTGTGCAAATGCATCCTTATATATGCAGATGAGTGTATGCATATGGTAGGCCTTTATTCCTCCAGTGATTTTGTCTGACTGGTTTGAAGGCATGTACATCGTTGCTCTTACTTGTCTTTCTTGCTTTCAAAAAATGAATGTTTTAAAAAAAATACCAGCTCCCCAAAACTAGTATATTTAAATCAGTCCATCATTAAAACTTCATGACTTCTAATTAATTATTAATTATTGAGAGGAAAGACGACATGAAGTAGCCTCAGGCTTGACAAGCTGTCAAGAACGTCTGCCAAGGCTGCCAGGCTCACCAAGCTCCTGGGTAGTCACCACATTAAACACAGAAAGTTAAATGACATTTCCTGGAACCTGGAGAATAGCAATTGGACATAAAAGAAACTTTGTGGGTTTTTTTCTTCTTTTTTTTTGTTTTTTTTTTTTTTTTTAACATTGGTATCCTTTATTGTTTCTTATTCTTGGCAAAATGTAGAAGACAACGGAAAATCTGTTAAGCAGGCAGCAGCACATAAGTGGTGGAGCAGCTAATAGATTCCTACAACAGCGCTTGGAAACAACAGTTTGGAAAGCTAGTTATCACAAAAGGGTAAACTCCTTCCTCATAAACATATTTTGAATTAGTATAAAAGATAAAGTGACTGAAGACAAATAAGAACAGAAATGACAGGGTGCAGAACAGCATGCAGAACTATCATCACTTTAGTTTACAGTGCAAGGTAATTTTACTATGCAAATAGGTTTTATTAATCATCTGAACAAGGAATAAGGGTGCATCATGGAAGTCTTTGACCTGTTGTAGTGTTCCATGCACTCTGTCTGTCAAATTAGTCTTAAAACATTACAAGACTGTGACTGGTTAGGGAAAGAGAGACCTTTTCTTAGAAATCATAATACAAGCAATCCTTGTGAAGAAAAATATAAGTTCTGTGAACCTCTTTGAAAGGAAAAGCATATTAAAGGAGAAGAAAACACCGTGATATCTCTCATGTTTAAACACCCCTAGTGAAAAAGAATTTAGTAAACCTTCAAAAAATGTATTGGTCTTGGAGACCTGTCAGGCTAACTACTGAAAGAACATTCCTAGTAGAAGCAGGCAAATCCATTTGAATTGAAAAGATTGATTTTCAGTTAAAAACACATATTAAAACAATCCTTTAATGTACAACGTTCTTAAGAAAAAAATAAATAATAAAACATACAGTTATTTTGAAACTTTCAAATAATACTTGGAACCCTTGAAATCATTACAGGTTATAGTATTTTCTTAAAACAGCCTTTATAGATTGCTAGAATTCCTCTGGCAGAGATCTCAGACCTGCAAACCCTTTCCCAAATGAAAAAGCAGAAAGTGACATATTTTTACTGTAGCTATATATATTCAAAGAGCTTTAAAACCTGTTTCTAAAGTACAATGTCTATGTAAATTGGATTATAGCCTAATTTTCCATAGTCTGACTGGAAGTCAAAATGTTTCAACATTAATTGATGAAACTTCAGAAGTGATCATTTTTGTATGATCAATTTTACCTTAGATAATTATATTCAGAAAGAACTAATGTGGAGATTTCTGTACATTGTCATGGTTAAATGTTTTGTTGGGAAATTATGCTTACTGATGGACTATTACAGAATAAACTTTTCCTATACAAGGGTCTAACATAAATGAAATCTCTGTTGTTAATTTCAGTGGAATCATACTTTTAATTTCTCTACTGAAAAACAGCAAAAAATTACTAGGGGAATGCTGTAATACAAGTCAATAATTGCCAACCTCATTGGTCTAGAAATTTTTACTTGTACCAAGGATGTATATGAACACTGAATATATGCTAACCCATAAACCACAAACCTTTTCTCCTCTATTTCTTTAATACACTCCAAAAATATTATCATGAAAAAAACACCCACAAAAAGAACATAAGGAAATCTGGGAACAAACATGCCATATGTTTATTGTATGTGCAGTGTTATGAAAAATTATAAAGGTGAACAAGTTAAACAATCTCAGTAAAAACAATTATATACATCCAAAACCGTTTTTCAGTTCAGCATACAGCAAATGATCAAAGCAATACAAAAGAACATTTCCTAAAAGCCTTAGAAAAATAATAGGAGGTGCATATTCTTCAGGGGACTTCAAGAGTGAAAACCAGCTGTTTTTAGGGACTGTGTTGGGATTGAAAAATGAGGAGAACAAAAATCAAACTAGCATGGCCGGTATTTTTTTATTACGGATGACTTATGTTTTCTATAGTGTATCACAATACATATACACAGAATAGTCAATAAGAGCCCAGATTCAGCAGTGTGACTAATTCTGGTCCAGTAGGATTTTGACATGCCCAGTACTGTGTGTTATTCCCCCTTGCCCTGTCATGGCCATGATATTTCATCATGTTTCAGTGCCCTCCTGAAAGGCACATACACTTTCATTGTTATTGACAAAGAATCTGTAAGCTAACGGATGTTCATTTCAAATTAAATCATGAATTTGAGTGGATTTCTACTTTGCCACAAAAGATTTACTATTGGGTGCACATGATTTTTCCCAGCCTGTCTTTCTCTCATTACTGTTTAGAAATGTTGTGAATTTTCTGTTCCCTAGGGAATTCCTCTTTTATTTTGAAGGCAGGCCTGAGCCGTCAGCTCTGCTTTTTAATGTCTCCCAGAGCCATTCAGGCTAACATCTATGAAATGTGTGCAGGACTACTCTTTCTGGCACCTTGGCTGGTTGGCTTGAAAGAGCCTACGTCCTCACTAATAAACTCTTTCACACTCCAGAACAAGGTGCCTGTATCCAAACTACATCCTGGGAATGATCCTACTTCCATGCAAACTCATGAGCCACAGCCAAGAATCCTTTGGCACAGGACAAAAGCATGCCTGAGACTAAGTTAAAAATTTAACAGTATAAATGATTTTGTTTCAGTACCTGGGAACATTGCCTGGCATTGTTTAATTTTCTAGTATGGTTATAACTTCAGAGTTTTCAGGATATAAATAGACAAGGCTGAAGAGTGTAGGTCCTCAAAGGTATTTAGGCATCTAGCTTCCATTTTCCCCAAAACTGCCTTTAGGAAGTGGGCCAAAGTGCTCAGAATGAGCACATATACACCTCCATAAATTGATGTAGATCCAAGTCCTGTTTAGGGAGGAAGCAGCTTCCTGGAATTCTGGACAACCGCACACACACAACATCCACTGCTGTAAATCAGCTGTTTGTTACTCTTCACTCATTTTGGTTTGCTTTTTAGACAGCCTCCACTTGGACAAATGGAAATATTTCTGTGAAAGCATCTCACCCCTCACTCTTGAAAGCTCATGTCAAACAAATGGTCGTAACTTATGTCACTAGCTAGAATTTAGATTTATTTAGCATTTGTAAGATACTGCAAGCAACTAAAGCAACTACGTTTAAAAGCACAGTCCTCCCCTTCCAGCAGATTTTAAGTGTATAAAGATGGCTGGCTACTGTTCAGATAGAAGTATAAATGACACGAGGCCAAACTATTGCTTCTGCGCATAGGCATTTGAGAGCAGCAGTAATGTAGAGGTCTGTGCTTTGAACTGCATAATGTGTACCCTGCTCTCTGTGTGGACAGCAGTGTCCTGAAAATCTCTCTCAGCACATTTCCACACTATCACTCTGTTGTAGCTGGCTGGACCTGCCAACTGAGATTACTTCTCACGTTCTGTCTTTGTTTGTCTCACCTTCTGGCTGTTGTTCTTCTCCCTAGGCATTTCTGTTTTGATTCTTTGTTTTGTAAGAAGCTTTAGCATTAAGCTACAAAAAAAAAAAAACCAAAAAACCAAAAACAACCTGCGCTCAGCATACACTAAGGGTTTCAATAAAACTCACAAAAGCAAGCAGACTCAGATCCACAGCAAGGTTTCACTGTATGTCTACCTGAAATTACTTAAAATGTGGCAATTAATGTTGCACATGCCTAATCTCTATTAATATACTATACAGCATTCATACACAGGCACAGATGTATTCATAGAGAAATACATAGCAGGCCACTCCTGGCATTTCTGATGTAGAGGAGACACTCGCTGAATAGATCATCTGGACTCCAATGTGTTTCTTCCAGTGGATTTACTGTTACTGAGAAGCAATTGATGATGTTGGTGGTATTACTGACTCTGGACAAGTCATATAAACTCTCAGTGTGATAAATCTAGCCAAATTGACAATGATTTTACCCATTGAAAAGTTTTTTGAGATCTATGGATAAAAATGATGGTACCGTAAAGCAGTTTGTCCCATCTGAAATCTCAGGGACTATTCAGATAAAATACAACCTCATCATGAACAAAAATGTGAGATGCGAATAAAGTTACACCACATTATTACCAGAGCGTATTTATTTTTTATTAGTCTTTCACTGAATGTGAGAAAGACTAATAAACCCAATAAGCCTAAGATGTGTGCAGAAAACATGATCAGTCATCAAATAAATCAAGTATTACTATGAGAAACAAAATATGTGAAAGCTTATATCCTGTGACTTTCCATCTTTTAAAGTTTGTATTAGAAGTTCTCTGTCACTAAAAACATTGATTTAGGTCTCTCCTCCAACAGATGCTTCCTTTCATAAAACCTGTAGGAACTTGAGGTCTATACTTGTAATTAAAATAAGCTTCTGGGAATAAGTTCAAGTATTGGATCCCTGATTAGTTAAATATGAGCTCTCCCAAAGGCTCTGGTTTGCATTGCTCCAACTAGATCTTGCTGCTACACAGATCTGTTCTTGATGAGGTTAGTTATAAACACTGTATACATGAGTCAGGGCCACTTGGTGTTACAGCAAAGCATTGAATCCTATCTCTTTTTTTTTTTAATTTATATATATAAATAAACGAGATCACCATCGTCAGATTTGATCAAAATTGATAAACCAGTTAAAAACATTACTACAGACAACTGACAGACAAATACAGAAATATATGCACTCAAACATCTAGACAATCTTCCTGTGTCACCATTACATTATGCAACCAGGACAAAAGACAATTCCTGAACGAGCAGTATTATTAATATCAATATTGCTGTCACATGCAAAGCGTCTTAAGTTCATGGGAGAGATGTGATCCCAAAATAAATGTAAGAAGAAAGCTTTGAGAAGACATGGTAGAAAAAGAAAAATCTAAATTTTTAATGACTTTTTAAGAAAAGCAGCACATCTCTTTTCAAATATCTTTCCTGAAGATTTAGTTGTTTTCACTTAGTGATTATCTGGCTAATTCATTAACTCACTTTATGCACAGAGGGGGAAGGCAAAATTCCTATTCTTTTAATTTGCTAATCTAATGTAGGATTCATCTCACTAACTTTAGAGCATCTAAAAGTCATTCATTTTAGTCTACAGTCATCGCACAGTTTCTTTCTAGAGTCAATGGAGAGGAATTGGCATCATCACAGAGTGATTAATCTGCTTGAACATTGATGTCTAAAATAGGTGAAAGAATCACTCTCTGGAGGTGCAGGCTATATTGTCTGTAAAGACACCTCCAGTAAGTCGCTAACAATAGACATCTAACTTTCAAAAGCTTACATTTAAATGTGATCAATTCCATCTCAACCGATTTTTCTTGTAACAAACCATGATTACTTGAACGGTATTTCCACTGGTGACTAGGGTAAAGTGTTCTTTGTTTCAGCATCACAAATCATTCAGATTCCCATTTTGCCATTCTGACCTACAGAGAAGCATGCTTTATTTGCACTGGAGAATGATGCTTGGCATTGAGGAAAGGTGGACGAGCTTGATGCGAGGTTACTAAGTCCTTGTAGAGGAAGCTTAAGCATTTACCTGCTAGTTCTTTTTCACTGTTTGACTGCACTTCACTGATTGGTAAGTACTTGCATTTCCTGATTGCTTTTGATTCAGATTGCCACACAGAGGATGAATTTTCCCTTTTATTTTTTCCTGATACTACTGATAGAGTTTTTCTGTACGGTGTTCTTCCTGGCCTTTTTTTGTCTTGTGTTCAGCTTCAGTTTTTTGAGTTCATCTATGGCATCCCCAGATCGCATATATGATACTATCTGCTCTGTGTTAGACGAAATACCCTAAATTCAGGTTTCTTTCCAACATTCTTCTCTTTGTGACACTTGCAGTTTCTATGTTACTCTTCTACACTTGCAGACTTTGGGACATAACTTAAACTCTAAACTCTGCCTCTGAGATTTATGCTAGTAACAGAAGCACTTTTTTTCCCTTTACAATACATAAGAAAATCCTGATATCTGCACACTGTTTTGAGCATTGGAAGTGAGAGAGTGTGTCTGATTAGGAAAATCCTTCAGCATTTCTCAACCTTGTTCAACGTGTCGAATGCATACCTACTGCATTCTCTTATCCCTTTTACTATGACAGTGATTATCTCTGTTTATCTCATTTCACATGGGATCTTTTTCTGACCTGCTAGCTACATCTAATACCTCAGGCAGTTTGCTTCACCTTTCTGGTCATATACGTGGCTTGCAGTTCACACTCAAGTCCTTCATAAATTATTTCTGAACTTATTTATCAGCTTTATGGTAAATTGTACTAAATTATCTTGTGGTGAGTGCTAAATATGTTTACATATTTGGTGCTGTGGAGTTCATATATTATTTAAGCCTTTACTACTTTGGATGGTTTTCTTTTTTAATGGAGCCATTAAAGGCTGTAGTCCTCTTAAACTCATCTGATCATGCAGAATTTCTTATTTCAGCTGCTCTGTGGTCAGCCTACTCATAAAACCAAGATATTTTCATTTTTTCTAGAAATGAAGGTCAGTGTCATACCCCCGAGTCCCCGGGCTACAGCTGGCTGGGCTCAGCACCAAACTAGAGGCAGTGTTGCCAGTAGCCTTGAAAGAAAGAGCTAGAAGGTGCTTCACCAGGGGATTTCCCAAACATCTCTGCTAGGAAGACTCAGAGGGGGTCCCCTCTCTTTCCTTGGGAGGTGCTTTTAAGATGAGGCTGCTGTGCTCAGTGCCCACCTGAGCTCCCACCCCTGCCATGTTGCAGCCATTGCTTTGCCCAGCCATGGGCCTCATCCCCCACCAGCAGGTCCATGCCCTGGCCTTGCTTTGGTCTGCCCCATCCCCCTGGAGGTGCCCTATGCTGGGGCTGGGGCTGCCCTCCCATACTACCCAGCTGCCCTGCTCCTGGCTGGGCAGGTGGGACAGCCCTGGCTGCCAGGTCCTGCCTCTGACAGACCGCATGGTGAGCCTCCCTGGCCCAGCCTCCCCTCCCTCAGGGAGCCTCCAGCCCATACACTGCCATGGCAGTCAGCTCCCTAAAAAGAGTACAGCCATGTCCCGGCCTACCCTGCCTGTTGGTGATAATCAAGATAAATTTGTTTTGCAACACTAAATGCATCAAAACAGAGCAGATGCCCTGTAAGAGGCTTTGGAGACAGTCCTAAATACCCAAGCCATGCAAAAGTTAAAAATGCGAAGACAACGCAAAAGTGAAGAAAGTGCAGAAAAATGGTTTGCTACTAGTCAGAGGCATCACAAAAGAGAGGAGTTTTAGAAAAATTAAATAAAAATCCCTCAGCCTAAACACCTTCTCATTTTTTTACTAATTTTAGGATTTTGTAGTTTCAACTCGCTCCGCTTCAGTGACTCACTTCATTCTTAATGGTTCACTGAGCTGGGACAATAATAGACTGCACAATAAATGTTCCTCATGTGTTGTACCAATTTTATGCGTGGGGATGATTTTGATGAAATGTACTTCTTATGAAGGGAATCAATAGGCAGTAATAACCTTAGCTGGGCCAGGTACATGGAAGAAAGAGGCTAGACAGGCTTTCCTAAGTAGGTCTGCCGATACATCTCTATTACTTGCAGCAACTTGACTCTTCCGGTCCAAAAACATGCTGGAAGGAGTGTTAGGAATCAATTTCTGATTGCTAAGCTGCCAAATACAATCTAAACCTTAGAAACCACCCTGTGAACAAACCTGACCCTTGGGATCGTTAAGAGCCTGCTCAACTAGGTGATGGAGCTGCACTTTTCGAATTTGGTGAAAATACCAATTGAAGCTTCACTAGTCTAAGATGTTTTTCTTTCTTTTTTTTTCCCCCAATTATTCTGAATATTTCCAATTAGTAAGTATGTTATGTTTGTATTTGTGTTTGTGTGTGTATATTTGTATAAATGCATATAAGTAGCTTTTTGCATGGAAAAATAATTGGCACAAACAATGTAAAGTATGGCTGACAATTGGCAGATGTATAATCATACTAAACCATTGCATACATATGTCTGTCTTTGAACACGAAAAAGTATTTTGGAACAAATGTTACATCACGAGCAATAGTAGAAATGTTACATCATAAGCAATAGTGACTATCTAGTGAAATATGGACAGAGGAAAATCTCTTTCTTTTCTGACTGGTGAGAACACGATAATTTTTTCCATGGAATATGCAATCATAACTGTGTGGTGACCGTTAAGATGGAGCACTTAGTTTTTCAGCAGCCGAACTCTAAAGTGAGGAGAGATATCTTGGAAATAGAAATGAATGAAAATCCGTACAAAAAAGAAATGAATTGCATTCTATTTTGTCATTTTTCTTTCTTGTACTTGGTTATACTGTGAGAGGGAGGCACTTTGACTGATTTCAATCAGACATCTTTGTGGCAAGCCCAATGGCTTAACTAACATCCTTGCATTGTGTAAGAGGAAAAGAAAACCAATCTTTAACAGGCTGGTCTGATGCACAAAGAAAACCAAGCCGAATGAGGTGTATATGGATACAAAAAAAGAATCAGGCTTGCCTTTCTCATTCCAGCCACTCATATTTTGGTGTGATTTCTAACACTTTGTCAATCAGAATAGTATCTGTCGCTCATAACCTTTATTAAGAACTATAATATCTAATATTATACTACTAATATCTATCTATGTTACATTTAGAATAAGTAATTCCAAAATTATTTGATGGTAAATCACAAACAACTATGCAATGAAATTTAGTTGTATTCAGAATCAAGATGAATCTCAACTTTATTAAGCTATGTGACCTAAAAGTTTGCTGACTGAAGAAAATAAATGGAAAAAAACATATCTGTAAACTAGAATCACAGCCAGAATGATATTATGCTATCATTTCCCTGTGTGCACTTCAAAATCCAGTATCAGTTTTAATAAACTGCAAATTTTACTATTATAAAGTTGGGGGGGGTTGGTTGTTTTTGTTTTCGTTTTTGTTTTTTTTTTTAACATTCAGGTTTCTTTAAAGATAAGAAAGATACTTTTTTTTTTTTAAATTATTTTTAGGCAAATCACCGGCTTTTCATATCACGTGGAGAGGTAATGCAAAATGAGGCACTGATACGGCATGAAGCTTGTATGTAGAATAATTCCTTGTGTCCTGCATGCCAACAAAAGCCTTTCATGAGGCTGCAAAAGATAAAAGGAAAATGTAAAAGTTGTGGCACCTTCTTGTAAACATATGTTAGGCAGTGTGACTTTGACATATTGCATTACAGCATAGAGGGGCTTGAAACTTGGAGATCTGTGATTACGGTGACGACATTTAAAATGTGGTTCAGGGAAATGGTCTCTTCTTTATAAACAGGCAATAATCTGTGTTGAAGTTGCACTAGAAAATGCACTGTGATCTCCCACCTAAATATCCATTGTGGCCAAAAGAGAATGAAAGCTTATTTTTCATCTGTCTTCCCACAAGTAATAATCCTAGACTAGGCAGGGTAGAAGTTTGGTCTATAAGCAACTAAAATGAAATGGCAATGAATCATAAAAAATATAAAAGTAAAGTGGTTTCATGGTGGGCAGAAAAGACACAGGAAACATAAATTCCTCTCAAGAAGCCAAAAGCAATATAGAAAGAGAAGAAATACTGATCTAGTTGCTAGTCTTCTAACAAGTAGGAAGACCAAATATAGACAATCTCAGGTATCTGTAAGCCAAGAGCCAAGCAAACAGGTGTAATGACCAGGAATCACCAGGAAAAAAAAAAAAAAAAAAAAACCAAAAAACAAACAAACAAACAAAACCAAAACCCCCTTATCTACACACTACTTACCTCCTTATACTTTTATTATTTGCAATCCTTTCCTAGAAATTACTCCCATGAACATGCAAGGTGATTCAAAAGACATCAACATGCTTAAGAGAGATGAGTCAGAAAAGAAGAATGGGACTAGAATTTTGTAATGCATGGATATAGGGTTTCTTAACACTTAAAGATTTTGAAGATTTATGAAGTGATCCAACAACATTTTGTGCATTTGTAGCTTGGGACAATGTATTAAAAGCATATTACAATTTTTTCTGTCTTTTACTCCTATAGCAATGTTTTGTGAAGGTTTTCCATTATGCAAGGAGGAGAAAATACACATTATGTCCTGAATTGGTTCTTTTTTCCATTTCTATTATAATTACTTTTTTTCCAGACAAAAGACATTCTTCTATGGTCTTTGTTTTTTATTAAGCAAAAGTTTAGCTAAAGCTAAAATAAGTTTTAGGTTCCCCTATTTAACACAGTTATTTTTTAGTTTTGGTTTTCTGGACCTGACTACTGAATATTTAATGCAAAGCAATGTATTAAGTAGTATCAGGGTAAAGCTCCATTGGAGCAGAATTACAGAAAGCCACCAGAGGCTCCATACTGCAAAAAAATATAGAAAATTAATTCTGACAAAAATTAAACCCTTAATGATATTACAAATATTTAATTTTGGAAGTAGGACTTTTTAATGTATGTGCTATGATCAGCTACTGACAGTTGCCCAGAAATGGTGAAGCAGACTTCCTCTATTGTTTATATACTATGTAGGATGTGCCCTGCAAAAATGAGTTTGGAGTCCCCAGGATGTTATAAGAGAATAAAATAGTTCTTTGTCTTTTATGTGCTATCAAGTCTTTTATATACTCTTAAAATATAATGACTTTTATCTATCACGTATCATTCACTTCAATATGTCACTGTTAAATGCAGCAATACTTTAGCAATGTAGTGTCTTTTTGAATACCACTTTTGTCACTGACTATTTAAATTGTGCATACTGTCAAATCAAAATAATGGACATTTCACCATCATGCTGGTCTCTAGACTTCTCTTCTATACTTTAACAAGTATTTTAACTTGCTCAGTTAGAGAAATAATGAAATTTAATTTTACATTCAAGAAGATAATATATAATTTTAAGTTTAGGGCACAGAACATGTAGGCTCTATACTTATTTTAATGAAAGCTGTCCTAGTCTATATTTACTTCAGGTAGAAATAAGATGGTGATCTTTACTTTAAAACCTTAGAAGACAGATAGACAGACTATAAAGCTATAAAATAGTTTACTTCTGCCTGTACAGCACTGATTATAAAATCTTATCTAGTTAGTTCCTTTGAGTGGCAAGAAAATAAAAAGGTCTTCAAATGGATTTCAAAGTTGTGGGTAATGATCATTCTAACAAGTCTTATTAAATTTTCCTGTCCCATTTAGCACATAAACAAAAAAGTTGGGCACAAAAATTTAGTTTCACCCTTAAACTCTCTCCATACTGTATGATTGATCCTTTGGATGCTTACAATATGTGTTCGCAATTAATTTTAAGGCTGATTCTCAAAATATCCACTGATTTTGGGAAAAAAAAAAAAAAAGAACACTTGTCTTTCAGATGAACTTTTATTTCTTTGTGGATACATTTATTGATGAGTAATTGAAATATTTCCTCAAAAAACAAATGCCTACACCCTCCAATTACCTGCCCCCCAAAAATCCCAAACAATATCTTTTTAATTAAAAAGTGATATTTCAGTAAAACATTCAGGTTTTATTTATTTCTTAATGAAGAAAAATCACACACAGAAAAAAAGAGAAAAATATTAAACCTGGCCCAAATCAAACAACCAATTTTCCAGTTCTCTGGAATAACTTATATCTTCTTTTTTTTTTTTTTTTTTTTCAGGCACAGATTGAAAATAAGTGAAAGCAACCCCTATCATGGAAATTCTCTGAGTTCACATTCCTCTCTCTGCAGGTTCCTCTGCACATTTTAGGCACAGATTCCTTCAAGCAAAGGTGATAAGCAATCCTCAGTCTTGCATTTCTTTCTGCGTAATGTCTCGACTGTAACAGAAATGTGAGTATCACTTCAAAGCTGGGACACTTTTACAGGCATTCAGCACAGCAGATTCATAGCCCTTTAGTATGAATAGGTATGTCCTGAGTGAATAGAGCTGATGTTTTTCAGACATGTTTCTATCAGTCGCATGTTTTAGCAGCAGACGTTACTGTGCAGTGTGCCACCATTAAATATTTTTGCATGAGTAAGTGGTTAGCCAATAAATTTAACTCTTTAAGGCTCACTTCTCAGCTACTGTGATTCCTCAGGTGAGTATCTGGAATAGGAAGTCTGAATAAGCTTTGAGCATTTTTTCAAAACCACCACTGTGAATTGGATGCATTATTACAAGTTTAAATTGCATTGTGAATGCATTAGACCATTATTATTACAGTGGTGTTTGTTTGTTTGTTTGTTTTAATAAAAAGCAGCAGGTAGTGACATACAGTCTTGAGAGGAGAGGTTCTTTAAAACCTCTTTTTGGGTTTTTTTTAAAACCCAAGGATTGGGCTTTAACAGGAACACCTAACACAGTAGTGCTAGAGCCTGCAAAAGGTGTAAAAATTGTACATTTTCAGAAACTGAAGGTGCTATACTAATTCCTGGATTAAAATAAACTTTTTGAAGACCAACCTGAAAATGAATATAAATACTGATTTAAGGTTGAGATACAGCTATCCTGAGATAACTGTTTAAGTCCCCACAGTCT
The DNA here is from genome assembly GCA_013398815.1 of Ibidorhyncha struthersii. Lineage (NCBI taxonomy): Eukaryota > Metazoa > Chordata > Aves > Charadriiformes > Charadriidae > Ibidorhyncha > Ibidorhyncha struthersii. The sequence continues at coordinate 262,262 of VZSZ01009387.1, read as the reverse complement.
GTGGAGAGAAGTTGATTCCCTGAGAGGTCTCTAAAGGGAGATTATGTTTACCTAAGTTTAGACATCCAAGTCTAAGAACTGACAAGACAAATATGAACACATTTAACTTAATTTATAGTGCTTCTGGTCAGAAGCTGTTCAAGAGTTAGACTACTGATTTATTTCAATTTCTGATTATAGAAGTATTGCTATTCATTCTGAGTCTAGGATTATAAAGTTCAGTTAAGATGCGCTTCCTGGAGTACTGATATGCTGAATTTAAAGGGAAGATCAAATTTGTGTGGATTAAACAGAAAATTAAAATCTACACTAAGAGAATTTTTATATATAAACTGATGCTCTTATGCTTCTTAAACTTTGTATAACATTGACCTCACGGGAATGTAAAACAGATCATTAGGTACTCAAAACTTACTATCAGCTAATGATTTGAAGGCTTCCTGCTTTACCATTGAAATTGTGAATTTCCAATTTCCTGTTAATGTAGCTGAATTTTCACTCTTAATTTTGGTCTTGGATAGATATTTCTGTTAGAAGAGTACTTCTAAAAATCACCAGCTTATTATAATTTATTTTTCTGTATGTTTTTAAGTGCTTGATAAATTAATTAGTAGTTTCACTTCTGACATAGGAATGTATTTGCTTCAGAGAAGACTATATTGACTCTTGATTTTTCAGTATTACGTAACATTCAAAGTATTGTACTATGAACTTGTTTAGTGTCACAGTGTGGATGAAACACAATAAACGCCTTTGGATACAAGCGAAACAATTAGCAACACTAATGAAAAATCATAGTGCTTGGTGACAACAGGATTTTCATGTCTTTTTTCTAAAAGGTTGAAAGGAGATGTCAGTATTCAGAGCTGTTCTGAAACTACTGGCATTTGAAGTATCTTCAAAATTGGAATGCTGTTTGGAGTAATTTGTTATTTACACATTTCACAATAAAGGCGTTCCTTTTTAAAAGGAGAATACATCTTGTTAGCCAAGAGGTTAATTATTTACCATACAGCCACAATAGTTATTGTTCTGTAGACTTGAAAATAGCAATAGCTTCATATTTGTTTGTTTGTTTGCTTGATTTTAACTTGGCAAACATACACCTTTGTTCATAGAAGAGCAACGAAGCTGGTGAAAGGTCTAGCAAACAAGTCTATGAAGAGTGACTGAGGGAGCTGAGGTTGTTTAGTCTGGAGAAAAGAAGGCTGAGGAGAGACCTTAGCACTCTCTACAACTACTTGAAAGGAGGTTGAAGCAAGGTGCAGGTCAGTCTCTTCTCCCATGTAACAAGTGATAGGAGAAGAGGAAAAGGCCTCAAGTTACACCAGGGGACGTTTAGATTGTATTCTAGGAAAAAAATCTTCACTTAAAGGGTTATCAAGCATTGGACCAGGCTGCCCAGGGAAGTGGTTGAGTTGTCATCCCTGGAGGTATTTAAAAGACATGCAGATGTAGCACTTACGGGGGACATGGTTTAGTGGTGGACTTCACAGTGTTAGGCTTATGGTTGGATTTGATAATCTAAGGGTCTTTTCCAACCTAAATGATTCTATGATTCTACAAAGTTGAAGTCAGAGTAACATTAAACAGCACGATCTGGAGGATGGAAAAGAAGATCAAATATTCTGGTCTTGTCAACATATTGCCAACAGCCAACAGCAGGGTAGATTTGAGATGTAAACCTCATTAAATGCGTAATCACTTGTGAGACACAACAGCTGCATTTTCTTGACCTCGGTGTTGAAAAGTTGGACTTATGACTATATATTCTTGGCATGCATATCGGAAAAAAATGGCAGCACAAATTTCTGGAGGAAAATTCTTCCTGAAAAAAAGAAACCTGCAGTTTCAAAGCAACTCTATACAGGAGCCACTTGATTGGGAACAGCCAAGAATTAACAGTAGTTTAAATAGATCAGTTTCAGACAAAGAAGATGTGTTCATCTCCAAATTTCAACTCTCCCCAAACTTAGGAGTTAAGTCTTCACTTTTGATTAAACTTTATGACCTGCAGGGCATCTCTACTTTTCTGGGAAGGGAGGATGAGCTAGTATTGCTGCAGGTGTCCCTATATCATCAAGAGGATTTCTAACTTATCAAAACTCCTTTTCTTGCTTTTTTTTCCATATACTACTATTAATATGTCTGTTATTAGTGACATGAAAGGATGCAAATGTATCAGAAGACTAAAAGTAATCCTCAATCCTCAGAACACTCAAGTGTTAATTCGGATGCCTAGCAATAACCATTTTACTGCAAAATTAGCGATTATCTATTTGACCTGTTTGTGTGAAAGAGAGGGATTTTTCACAGATCTCTACACAATTTACCTTTAGAGTAGTCACTAGAGATAGGGTGTACTCACATAATTCTGACCAAAAAAACCCAACAGAACTTAGATGAAAAGGGGACGATCCTGGTGATATATTCCACCACACCTCTTCCCAGTGCCTAATACTATGATCATGAATTTTCCCACTGATGCAAGTTTCTGTTGCTCATCAGTCAGTTCTCAGAACTGTTTGGTTTCCTTAAAACAGCAAAAAAATAATGTAGAAAACTAGTAGATAAGTTGTCTGCCATTTTGATCAATGATGTAAAAGGAACTCATGTTTTTGGATACAAGATGTAAGATCACTACTGCAGTTTTCCTCAGAAAGAGTTTTTGTGAGGTATCAGCTTCCAAGACCTACAGAATTGACAGTTCTGCTAATGAACAACTGATAGTTCAAAATTGTATGTTAAATGTGTTGTAAATTGATCTGTATGAAAAGTAAAGCATGTGGAGAGGATGGTTGAACTGGTGATAGTTGTCTGCTTTGTGGATATTTGCAACAGATTTATTTTGCAGTTTGCTTAGTATTGAGATCTTGTTCAAATACATTCATAATCACTCTTGTATTTATAAAACTCACATTTTCTATTGATTTTACTGGCATGTCACAACACTACTAATGCAAAAGTTTCTACTTTCCATCAGCTGCAGGATTCATGTTCTCAGAAATTATTAAAATGTTCTATTAGACACCTGTCTGCTACTGAAAATAAAATAGTGCTCATGCATATAAATGTAATGCCCAAAGGAAGATGTTTTTATAGAAGCCCAGATCATACCACTTCTTCCATAATATCACAAATCTGTCATTGCTTTGACCAGTACTTTTGTTTTGAATGTTTCAGAAATGAAGCTAGTTCTCCCTTTATCTCTTTGATTTTTTTGTGTGTGTCTTTTTTCTTTTTTTTTTTTGTTTTGGCTAGGGGCCAAATAAAGAATTTCTATATTCAACAGTATTGAAGCTCAATCCCCAGCTCAGTTTGCAGTTGAGAGACCCAGTCTGTGAATCAATCCTTTATTTGCCCCTGTAGTGACAGCTTCAGATTTGTACCAAATCACTGACACAAACCCATTCCCTCTGAAGGAAGCTGTAAGGGGTAGATGACACAGCACATCAAGTTAGGGAGCATTATGCATGTCTACTATCTTTTAAGCAGAGTTTCCGTTTCAAGGTCACTAGTCTGAGGTTCAAAGCTATCTATGGGCGGGCCTTTACTGGCGGATATGAGGCACTTCTGAACTCTGCACTTTGACTGTCTCAGCTCAATCCCAGGGCAAGTCCAGGGCTATAGCAGGACTCTCCTTTCACTGCATATCGTGATTTCTGAAGTAAAAACAGTGAGTGTGAGCTGGAAGACAGTTTTTTGCACTTTTCTCAGTTTCTCAGTTCAGATGAATAAATACCATGATGCAAGGGCACATGGTACAGCCAGTCTGTTTACCTATATGATACTAAGATAAGTATGTGAGACCAATACCGATGACTGCTTATAACTGAGAAAAAATATTTACAGAGTAGCTGAGACAAGACTAGACACTTCTCATAACAAAAATGGCGTTAATTTTCCATTAAAAAAAAAAAAAAACAACCAACAATGAACTATCAATCCTCATGGGCTTGATGTATCATTCTCTTTCAATCTCAAGTAAAATACATGCAGATTTTTTTTTCTTTTTTTTTGTGCCAGAGAATTGGGAAAAAAGAAATAGGGAAATACAAATAAATGATTAGTTTTATGCTTATTTAAAAATGAAGACTTCTTTTAAATAAAAAGACCTAGAGCTACAGGATCAATATTAGGATGTGAATAATATTCTGTCAAGTCTTCCAAAAAAGAAAAGTATATACTTTGATCTTGAGGTGCCAAGGTCAAAAGGAAGTTAATGCCCCTCACACTCCTGTTCTGTAACTAAACTGTCCGCAGCAGCTTGCCTCTCTAGCCAGGACTATATGTGAGATTTTTCTGTCTAAATTTGATACATCAATGGAAGTGCCGCAGAAGCTGTTGGAGGAGCAGTTTGCTGATCTCCTGATACAGCTGTCATTTATTTCTCAGGATCTTGCAATTACAATGAGCATTGTAGTACAGACGCAGTTCAATGACAAAACTGGCAACCTTGCTGTAAAGAAAGTGGAAGATTATTTTGGAAGCTAAGAATACTGAAAGCATCCTAATATATTTCTTTGTGAACTCTGAAACAATCAATAGATGTCAATATTTTTTTCCCCAGAATATCTTTCCAATCATATTGGAAAAAAAAAGAGTCAATCCAATTTCACAGGTGAACCAGGCACTAATTACTGTAAATATGGACTAACTTATGCAGTATCCTAACAATTTTAGGATGAAGTCCTTGGAATTATAATAGGGAATGTGACATGTTGGTGTTGTCACAGAGGATTTATGTACCTTGATGTCTGACTGTCAGTCTGTTCTGTGGCCAACGCCTCTGCTTTTCAAGAGAAAAGATTTCCAGGAGAACATTGAATAGCATCAGCTTACTTTCTGCTTGTTTGGTTTTTACTTTTTAAAAGTTTAAATCTTTAAAGAAAGTAGTCTGTTGGTAGAGACTGCTTAAATGACAATTTTTGTATGGACTGTTGAATATGTAGCACTGGATATTACTACTCTTGCAAGTTCCATTTTGCAATTAACAGGCATTTTAATGTTCTGTATAGCTCATAATTAATCCACAATAGTTATGTCACAATACAGGAAATTTGTAGCTTTTTTTTTTTATTTCTCTTGCATTCCATGGAAATACAACAGCAAGCCTGGAATACGACTGGCTAACTGCCACCAGTTAAAGCAGTCATGTTGTGTATTACCTGGAGTCCTCACACTTTAGGGTACATTACATAAGGAATTTTTTTGTTTTGTTTTGTTTTGTTTAAATCTAGCAAGACATTTCTCATGCAAAATTTCTGCACAGGCACCTACAATGGTCATGTAGAAGTGAACAAGTGGAAAGGACCTACCCAGAGGAAATTTGCCAAATTGTTACCTGGGTACTTGAAAGCAGATCACTTGGATTGGTTTGCATTATCCACATTTTACACAGTACCCCACCCCAAAATAAACTTGATGAAGCTCTAATGAAGGACGATCTCAGCTCAACTTTTCTGAAGGTGACAGCTACTGACAGCTCAGCTGAGCAAATGCTAAGGAGATCATCACACAAAGCGCAATAGCCAATCTGCATCAGCTTTTCTCTCAACTTTTGCAGAGTTGCAGGCTGATGAATGACCTTGCTTTCCCCTTCACCGAGTCTGAGTCCACAGCAAGACGGAAGTTCTTTCTTTAGATGCATATAACACATAGGATCTCTACTCCTGGTGAGGAGAAGACCCTGTACATTTCAGCCTCAGCTTTACATCAGGAACTGCATCCTCATGCATGGTGTGTTGCCACAGCATTTGTGGACCTGACATACTTCTGCTGTTTCTGCTTCAACTACTGGTGCAGGCAAATCCTCATCTGATGTGCTGGAAAGTCCAGCCATCTCCTCTCCGAAGAGTTCTTTGCTGTTGTCAATGAACTGCACTAGGCCTGTCACCTGCACACATCAGTCCACTGGGTTCAACCCAGGTGGCTGAAAGAGAACCAAACAGCCTTTTCCATTCCTGACTCTCGCTTTTGTGCAGAAAGCTGCAACTGTGGGGCTGCTTTTCCTGGCAACTACCCCATAAGCCTTTGTTCAAGAGAGGAGGCAGCCAGGTATCTCTGAACAGCAAAGCTTGGGTGGGCCTGGAAGGCTGTAGCCAGCTGGTAAATACAGTGTACCTTCCCAGTCACCTGCATCAGCACTTACGGGGGAAACGTGTGCTCCTCAGCAAGGCTGAATAGGTTTGACCCCACACAGATGGCCAGGTTCCTGGCAGTCATCCTGCTCGTGTTGGCATTTTTGCTGATATTGTAGAGCAGGAAGAACAAATGCTTCAGGAGGAGGAGTTTGGTGTGAGGCAACTTGTTGGCCACCCTGAGGGAACACACAATGTTAATAAAGTAGACGTTATCAACACTTGTTGCCCAGGCTGGTCTCACCCAGGCTCACCCGAGGGAAGGCTCCCTGGCCACGCCAGGTCTACCGCAGATGGACTGCCTTGCTGAGATATTGCCACATCCTTCCCTGTCCTTCTGGCAAGAATCCCTTTGTGGAGCAACCTCCAATGCCTTCAGGAAGTGCTTCAAGGACAGAAATGTTTTTGGGTGCCCATTCCCCCAAAATTCGACCTCACAGCAGCAAGAGGTGGCTGGCAGGAAACAGCTTTATCAAGGAGGTCATCACTTTGCCTCTACAAGTGCCCGGGCTTTGCCAGTCACTGCAGAGCAGGCAGGCTGCTCGCCATTTTTATTCTTTCAGTCCTGTCAGCTTCCCCTGTCTGCTGGTCTTCTGCAGGGTGCTCATCCACTCTTCATAGAGCTCTGCCTTAAGAAGTTGCACAAGATGTTTCAGAGGAAGACCTGCAATGCCAAGGACTCCAGGTGAGGTTTTGAACACTCCTGCTGGGAGCACAGGCAGCATGCCCGATACTCTGGCTCACGAGCAGGCAGCTGGGTTTCAGATCTCTGCTGTCACAGCACTGAGAGAGCTGGGAGCTGCTGGGCTCCAGGTCAGGAGAATTAACCTTCAACATGACAGCCAGGAGGTGTGCAGGCTGGCTTTCCAGGTTTACTTTCATGCCACTGTCCAGGGCTTCCCTCAGCTCCTTGAAATGTGCTTGCTGGCCACAAGCTGGAATATCCCATCCATGGAAGGCCCTTGCTTTTCCAGGAGAAACAACAGGTCCTGAAGGGGACACAGGAGGACAGTTGCTTGGCTGAAGACAGGCCCTGGGGAAGGTGAACCTGCCTCAGAGACAGCAGCAAATGTGGAAAGCTCTACTTTCACTGGGGCAGGACAAAGGTGTGGCTGCAGGAAGGTGACATGGGGAGGAACCGACTTTGTCACCAAGCCCCACCTGGGGTCCCTCTGCTGGGGGCAGCAGTTATCAGGAGGAGCTAGAAGGATGGGGACCCCGTGGCCAGGCTTGCTTACTTGGATGGGCTGGGGCAGTGTGCCATCCTGGCTGCGGAGAGCTGCCAAGGTCCAACCAAACAGAGCCCTGCTGCTAGAGCTTGACTGCCTGGGCACCTCTGCAGTGGCCGAGGTCCCTCACCATGCAAAGGGCTGGGGTAGCCCCCTTCTCCTCCTCCAGGTCCTGCCTGCTGCCAAGGAAATCAGAGCAAAACCCCTTGAAAAGAACTGCCAGGCAAGCACTCCTGGACCCTCTCAGCACTGTCCCCCTGCCAGTGGGACAGAAATCATTTGGGAACCAGGGGCTGCTGAGGGTTCACCTCTCTCCTGCTACAGAGCAATGGGGATGGACGTGCCCTGCAGGAAGGGCAGCAGCAGCCTGTGCAGGACAAGTGTCCGCCTGTGAGAGGAGGGAAGGGCCGTCCTGCCCTTCTTCTCCAAACCCACCTGCTGAGTGGCCAGGTCTACCTTCATGGCCAAACAGGGCCAGTGGTGGCTGCTGCTCTGCACCAGCCTGCAAGAAACCCATTGCACTCACAGAGTAGACTCGAGCAGCAGAAAAGACCCCTGGTGAGCTGCATTGCCCCGTAGCAATTTGTGAGAGGTGGGGATGGCTGAGAGGCTTTGCTGCAGCCAGAGAACCAGAATGTACCCAGTGGGGCAGGATGCCAGTGCTAGGGGAGGCTGGGACATGGGGACATCCCACAAAAGCAGCCCAAGTGATCCTCACCTTTGCCTGGCCCTCAACCAGCCTCTCTAGGCTGCTGGTGTCTAGTGTTGTCACCTGGTGTGAGAGACTGGAACAACAAATATTTGCCTCAAAGCTTGCTTGGCATCTCTGCAAGGTGCAAACGACTGTGTGCATCTCTGCAAGGTGCAAACAACCAGCAGCAGAGGATCATTCTCCTGCAAATCGGGACAGCAGAGGACCATTCCTCTGCAAATCAGGCACCACCAAAACCGAGCCCCGTCTGGGCCGGACTGGCAGCCCGCCAAGGTCTTTACATGGTGTATAAAAAGATGATGGAAACAAGCTGTGGTGTGCACCTGCCACTGAAGAACTGAAGACTGAGGATCAATGAGACGTCGCTGGATCCATGGTGGTGACTATCCTTTGCTTATCTTTCTGAATGCTTGCTTGGTTTCCTTCTAATATTTCCTGTATTTCCTATCGCTCCTTTCCTCTGTACCTGTTCAATAAAAACGGCCCGATTGGCGGCATTTGACCTCATTTGTGTCTCAATCTCACTCTTGGGATCATTACAAACCTCCCCTGAGCCCGAAGTCGGACCGGGACTTGACACCTGCCAAGGGGAAAAATGCAGAAGGTGAGAAGTGATGCACCTGATCTTGGGCTGGGGAAGCATCTGGTGACAGAGCAGAGACAAGAGGGACACTCACATCATTGTGGTGGCTCAGCTTCTTCACAAGGAACTTGACAGAGGGCAGCTGTGTCACCTGGGTTCCCTCTGCTCCTTCTGGTGGCCTGTACAGAGGGAAGGGGCAGAGAAAGAACTCTGGCAGACCCAAGATCCCTTTTCTCTCTCCTCCCAGCCTGGAGAGAACTTCCAAGTGACCCCAAAACACCCAGGTACTGCCCATCAATCAAGCAGAGACCAGTGGCAGTGGTGAGGACAGGGTTGGGCAGGTGATGGCTGAATGGACACAGCTGGGCAAACCAGGTCCACCAGCTCTGCCCAAGAGCTGCCCACAGCCGTGACGGCACCTCTCCCCAGCTCAGGAGTGGTGTTTCTATGTACAGCTACACCTGGAGCATCCCCCTGATGTGAACATTGCCCCCCACCCCCCCCGAGACTGACCTGCCAGGCNGGCTTCTTCACCACCCAGCAGCTGCAGAAAGAGAGAAGAAACAGCTTGAGTCCCTGCTGTTCCCCAGCCTGTGGGCAGAAGCATGTGCCTGCACAGCCCTGCCCCATGGGGACAGCCACAGAGGCAGGATGAAGCCTTGTGGGGCATGACAGAGGCGCTGCCCATCCCCACTGTGGGACATAACACTGAGACTCACCGGAAAGCGACAATGCAGGAACCACAGGGGAAGACGAGGACAAGTGAGTTGGTGTGCTTGCTGCCTTCCTGTTCCTTGGCAGCATCACCATCCTTCCCATTGCCACTGCTCAGCACCTGCAGCTGGTCAAGGCCAGGCAGATCTGCCACGTCTGCAGAGAGAAGCAGCAGGCAGTGACCCTGAGGTGGCTTCCCTGGGGGCTACCAGAACATCCTGTCCAGCAGACCCATGTTCCCCATACAGAGCCCTGGCAAGGGAGGCCCCCATGCTGCAGTGGCAGACCCCGGCCACAGATATTACCCCAGGGACACACGCTGGCTGTTATGAGCCCAGTAGCTCCCCTCTACCGTAAGCCCGCCATGGGCATGGACATTGGTGCATCCAGTACTAGGGTCCCAGGGACTTTGAGCTGCTTCTTGGGTGTCCTTGCCCTGATGCTAGGGCCAGGGCTTGGGAAGAAAAGCATCTGGGGCCTGCAGGTCTTGAGCTTGGTGATGACCAAGGCATCCCTGAAGAGGAAGAAGACCCTCTTCCTCATCACATGGCCATGGGTTACCACATGTGCTTATGAAGCAGTGGCTCAGGTGATGCCAGGATGAGCACGCACTGCTGCACAGGGCCAGCGTCACCCCTGCAGAGCAGATGGCGTTTGGCATGAGAAAGGTGGCTGCTGCAGGGCCCAGCTGTGCCAGTGCATTCCTGAGCCGTGGGGAGAGCTCACCTGGAGCCGCGGCAGCAGTTCACCTGGATCATTCTGCCAAGGACAGGAGCAGCATCGTGTGGGACACGCTGGTGGGGCTCAGGATACTGTCCAGTCAGATTGAGTGAGGCTGCAAAGGGGGGTCCTAGTGCCAGGCATTGCTGCTGGGCTAAAGCTTGACTCTCCCCAGTGGGACAGCCAGCACAGTGCCGTCCCTGCAGGCACTCGGGCCGTTCCAGGTCCAGCACTGGGTCAACATAGCATCTCATTCTGACTCCAAAAGTTGCACTGGGGAGAGGTGGGAGAGAGGCACTGGGGGGCTCTTCACAATATGTCCATGGCAGTTTCACACTGGGGAGACCAGACCTGGGCACAGGGCTGAGCAGAGGGGAAGGGTCACCTCCATTCAGCTGCGAGCAACGCTTTGCCTAGTGCAGCTCAGGGTACCACTCGCTGCCTTTGTGGCAAGGGCATCTTGCTGGCTTCTGTTCAGCTTGGTGTCCACCAGGATCCCCAGGTTTTCTGCCAAACTGCTTTCCAGCAGCTCTACCATGTTGGTTTTGGTCACGAGTATGTGTGGGTGTTTCCCTTGATGCTTCATGCCCATGCCATCCACAGTTGATCCCACCCTCTTTCTGCAGGTCTTCCTGCACCACTGCTGCGAGGTTTAGAAGGGCATGTTTTCTCCAGCCAAAGCTGTGGTCCAAGTGGAAAGACTCTCTTGTTCAGGGAGAGGGAGAAAGAGGATGAACACTGGTGACAGCCCAGAGATGGAGTTTCTACAGATCAGCAAGTGATGGCCTGGGGTTATTTACAAAATACAATGTTTTGTCAACAGTCAGCAATACTGCTGTAATATGTGGAAAACAAACAAACAAATAAATTAAAAAAAAAAAACAACAAAGGAAGCAGAGGTGTAAGGAGTGCAGGTAGAAGGAGAGCAAGTGAGCAAAAATGGTTCTTTAATGGCCTCTGCTGTCTATTTTTTAACCTCTAAACATTGAAAATGCCCTCCTAAATACTAGTGAGAAACTTGTTCTGCACATAAATCAACAGTGTCACCTGGACAAAAATATTAGATAGGGCCTTTTATTAGTGTATCTATTACCAAATTTCATTGTTTCCAAGCAGAATGGCATATGTCTTAGGAAACACGCATACTAACTTTTTCCACCTACTCCTACCTCCTTTGAAAAAGCAGAATCACTGACACTCTTGTCTGTCCTAAAGGCATGTGCTACTACTTCAAATGGAATAGACAGACACAGGCAGAAGATGCTAAATACCAACAGCTCTGTTTGCTAAGGAAAAAGCCCAAACAGTCAGAATGGATTCTTATTTTCCAACATGAAAAAAAGGCTTCCAGGAGCTATATCATGGGATGTATCGGATGAAGCACCTTTTCAGAAAGTGTCTTGGAAAGTGCCTTTTCAGAAAGTGTAATCTAGAAATCAGCTGTATGTAAGCTGGTCCAAGAGGCCACCCAGGATAACTGCCTACCTTGGAAACTTGCATCAATGCTCTCAATCAGGCAACGTGGAGTTAAGAAGACTTGAAAATTTTTAGACTTGAAAACTACAGAGCACTTAAAGTTTTAGATTTAAGCCAACATCAAATATTTTTCATACTTGGCATAGGTGCATAAATGTATACATTTGCCAAATTCGATCCAAGAATTTAGGCATGAGACTGCTTATGAAGGATTCACTATTTATAAATAGAAGTAAACCCCTTCTTTTGATACCTCTTTATGCATACACAACTTTTAAAGTTTCTTAGTTTGACATGTTTGGGCTCTTTCAATTTCACAGTAATCTACTTGTCAAAGATAGGTTGAAATCTTTTCTAGACATAATGTGTAGGATCTAGTTTGCCTGCTTTAGACTGCATCAATAGAACTGCCTGGAATTTACAAGACTTCTCCATAAAGCTAGGGAATATAGCACAGCACTTGTGAGAGAATTACAGACTTTGGACTATTACTCTAAGTTCAGTAGCATAATTCAGTTTGAAAACAGGATACCTACATTTAGGCACCTATTACAAAGATCTAGATGGAAGTTTGGTATTCAAAAGCTCCAATTATAAGGAAAGTCCAAGTCACTGGACTGTTGGTAATGACAATAAAGCATAAAAATTTCTGCTATCATTTCACCTTCAGAGTATGATCCCATGCTATCACGGAGCATAGAGTACAAAGAGACACTCAGCTGAACAAATGTAAAGGTGACATTCAATTGTTTCAACTGAAATGTTTAGCCATATTAGGCATGCTAGGGTGTCTCGTATAGATCCTGACGTACTCCAGAAAGGAGTCCATGTCATTTCTGCCAATCCTGTCATAGACTCCTCAAATGGCAGTAGACACCGTTCATTTGTATCCCTCTAAATGTAAGTTTGTCATTACTTATAAAAGGGCCCAAGCTTCATGTTGATCTGGCAACCTCAGGACTTTTTTTTGTGGCTTGTTTTGGTCTCAGCTGTTTTTAGCTTGTTTTAGGTGTGGTCATTTTCTAATGATCAAGTGTCTGAAATACCATATTGAATTTACATACTAAAAGGAAAAGACTGCAAAAAGTTCATCACTGAAAATATGTGAGATGGGTTTTTTTTTCCTTTTTGTTTCTATTGTGTTTCACGTGATAGCAGAGATTGTTGTGCTTTATTATGATTATCAACTAAAAATTAACCTGTACCACAAGGACACACTTAAAACCCTTTTGTCATGGAGCATAAAAATATATCATTGGAGCATTTTGCCTGCTTTTTACGAAGTGTTATATATGCATGGTTTCTGGAATTAACTAGTGAATATATTTACTATTTTTTATTTATTTGTTGCATTGGTATGCAGTGCTGAAGTTTGCTTTTTTTGGGATTTTTTTATTTTCTATCAGATTCACGGAACACCTCAAGCTTCTATAAAAGGCTGATAATTTCTTCTCAGCACTGAAGGAAAACTTTGATCCTTCTGTGTGTTTAAATGTGTTGGCTTTAGTGTTTGAAAGTGAGGACTGAGGACCATCCACCTTACAGAGCAGTTTTTGCCGCAGAGGGCAGTGGCCCAAAGGAAGTAACAGCTCTTCTTTTCTTCCTTACCTATACCTGTGCAAAGTAAAAGAGTGGGGTGTGGGAACAGCCTGGGCTGACACTGTGGGAAAGGAACATAATTTGCAATGAGTCAAGCAAATTCTTGCCTCCTGATAAAGGCTCCTCTCTGAAGCAGAACTCCATTATGCCTTTCTTAACTACTAAAACTACTTAAATGAGAATTACATAAATTTATGCACCGTTCTTCACATTCTTTCCCAAGCCAGCACACTTTTACTTCTTTGTTGAGTGGCAAGAAGAGCTTAAAGCTTTGCAAGTCAACCTCCTATTTGGAACAGAAATGATATAAGACATATATCCTCCTCCGGATTTATTTGTCAGCTGTGCGCAAGTCCTCAGTACTTCTGTACAGGTGGTAAGAAACAACAGGTGAACCCTCTGTTTCACTGTAACTTGACAGACATTTTTAAGCTACAGATGTGAGCAGCCACAAAGGTGACCTCGTCAGAAGGGGAAAGTTACTGAACAGAAGAAAATGTCTGCTGAAATACTAACAGAGAAAATGCCTGCCAGCCTGGGAACTAGGCCTGTGAACCAAAATCATCCTTGAAAAGTGCAGCTGGCATCTTTGAAGTACATCTGGGTACCTAGAAACCAGAGACATCCTGGGATAACAATAAGCATAAAAAGAAGGAACTATAAGGGCAACTTACCCTCTGAAAAGGGGAAAAAATAATCTGGAAAAAGGGGAAAACATCCTGAGAAAGTATGAATCCCGTAACTGCCAGTAACTGCAAGAACAGGAAAACAGCCTGGAAACATAAAAATCGGTCTGAGGCAATAGACAACACCATAACCTATTGGCTGTCCCGGGTGAAAACCAGAAATTAACAGCATGTAATGGCTGTTTGAAGTCGTGGTGTTCAGTGCCCTTAAATTTTGCCCAAAATGGGCTTTCTCCCTCTGAGAACTTCCCATGCTGCACATACTGTAATAAAGTGCAGAAATGTAAAAGGTAAACTCCTCCGCGTCAGTGTGTGTTACAAAGTCCTGAAACCCCGTGGTCGGGTGTCTCTGCCCCCCCAGGTCCTGACAGCTACGTAATAAAGCCGAATGCTTCTGCACTCCTGGCTAAGGTAACTGGCCATACCTGTCTAAACAGGAAGAAAGATGATGGAGTAAGCTTGACATTCAGACATGATAATCTTCCTTCGTGCCACCTAGAAGATTAGCAGAGCTGTGAGCGGTGACTGCTCCTGCCCATAGGGATAGCCACAGCCCACGGTCATACTATGTTTTCAGGGCTTTGGACTCACAAACTGAGCACGGGCCACTTTCTCTTTTCATCTGCTCAAAGAGTTACACTATTTTGACAATGCTAAGATCTGGGTTTCACCTTTGGCCTTACCCAAGTCCACAGTATTCTAAAAAATACTACCTCTCCACTCAGAACAGGCCCACATAGCACAGTATAAATTAGCACAGACATATCTAACCAAGCTCTAAACAGGTATGGATGTGTTGAAAATAATTTTAAGCAACGGGGAAACAATACTAGCATGAAAGAATGTAATATTCACTATTTTTATGTTTTCAGAAACCTTAGTCAATCTAAGAGAATACTAAAAAATATGTGTACTATGAGAGCGGTAGGATTCAAGATTTACATGTCTATGGCATCACTTGTATGTGATGGACAACCCAAACCTTCCTACCAGGCAGATGGATGGGGCAATCCCAAGCACAAATACAGGCTGGGCAGAGAATAGATCGAGAGCAGCCTTGAGGAGAAGGACTTGGGGGTGCTGGTTGATGAGAAGCTCAGCATGAGCTGGCAATGTGCGCTCGCAGCCCAGAAAGCCAACAGCATCCTGGGCTGCATCAAAAGAAGCGTGACTAGCAGGTTGAGGGAGTCAATTTGGCGCTTCTACTCTGCTCTCATGACACCCCACCTGGTATACTGTGTCCAAATCCAGGGCCTCCAACATTAGACCTGTTGGAGCGGGTCCAGAGGAGGACCACGAAGATGATCAGAGGGCTGGAGCACCTCTCCTATGAGGACAGACTGAGACAGTTGGGGTTGTTCAGCCTGGAGAACAGAAGGCTCTGAGGAGACCTTATAGCAGCTTTCCAGTACCTAAAGGGAGCCTACAGGAAAGATGGGGGGGGGACTCTGTCAGGCAGTATAGCAATAGGATGTGGGCTATTAGGAAGCAATTCTTTACTGTGTGGGTGGTGAGATAGTGGAGCATGTTGCCCAGGGAAGTTGTGGATGCCCCATCCCTTGAAGTGTTCAAGGGCAGGTTCGATGGGGTTTTGAGTAACCTGGTCTAGTGGAAGAAGTCCCTGCCAATGGCAGGAGTGTGGGAACTGGATGATCTTTAAGGTCCCTTCCAACTCTAATAATTCTTTGATTCTTTGAAATAAGTAAACTTAGAGCAACTGTTCATAAGACTTAGTTCAGACAAGTACTACAGGATTAAAAGGCCCTTGCTGTAAAAGTTCCTATTTTTCTCTGCAGAGTAGGAAACTTAAGATCATAGAAACACAGAATCGTTAAGTTTGGAAGTGTCATAGAACCACAGAATCGTTAAGTTTGGAAGGGATCTTTAAGATCATCAAGTCCAACCATTAACCTAACCTGACAAAACCAATTCTAAACCATATCCCCAACTACCACGTCTACCCTTTTTTTAAACACCTCCAGGGATGGCGACTCCACCACCTCCCTGGGCATCCTATTCCAATGCTGGATAACCCTTTCAGTGAAAAATTTTTTCCTAATATCCAACCTAAACCTCCCCTGGCTTAACTTGAACCCATTTCCCTCATCCTATCACTTGTCACTAGGGAGAAGAGGTCAGTCCCCATCTCTCTACAACCTCCTTTCAAGTACTTGTAGAGAGTGATAAGGTCTCCCCTCAGCCTCCTCTTCTCCAGGCTAAACAGCCTCAGTTCCCTCAGTCATTCCTCATAAGACTTATCCCCCAGACCCCTCACCAGCTTCACTGCCCTTCTCTGGACTCACTCCAGCACCTCAATGTCTTTCTTGTAGTGAGGGGCCCAGAACTGAACACAGTACTCGAGGTGGGACCTCACCAGTGCCGAGTACAGGGGGATGATCACTTCCCAAGTCCTGCTCACCACACTTTTCCTGATACAGGCCAGGGTGCCGCTGGCCTTCTTGGCCACCTGGGCACACTGCCGGCTCATATTCAGCCGGCTATCTGCCAACACGGCCAGGTCCTTTTCTGCCGGGCAGCTTTCGAGCCACTCCGCCCCAAGCCTGTAGTGCTGCATGGGGTTGTTGTGACCCAAGTGCAGCACCCGGCACTTGGCCTTGTTGAACCTCATACCACTGGCCTCAGCCCATTGGTCCAGCCTGTCCAGATCCCTCTGTAGATCCTGTCTAGTTTAGATGTGGACATTTGCATCTAAGAGAGGATTTCCACTGCAGATGTGTTTTTGGATTATTTCCTTATCTGTATATACACAAACGTATACACTGGTAAACCAAGCATAATGCTTTTCTATTTCCAACTGGGCAAAGAAAGTCTGAGTGTGGGCTTAATGAAACTGGCAGTATATTTAACCTGAAGAAAGAACTGGCAGATAATTAAGATTAATGAATGTTGAGCCTTTCAGATTATTGCTAATTCATTCTCACAGATGGAATGGGTTTGTCCAAAATATGAATTATATGTTCAGAAATCTGATCAAACTTGTTTCTGTGCCCTGGCTCCAGAAAGAAATGTTATGAAACCAGGTTATTTACCACATTAAGGATTTTATTGTTTCAGCAAGAAAATACTTGTGGTGTAAACAGGTTTAAGGGTGCATTTAGAGTTGAGTCGTCAAGAGTGTTCCAGATTCTTCCTGACTTTCTCATGATGTAAAAAGTAAAGTTTGCATTAACTTCCAGAGACAAGTTTAAGCCAATAGTAAGTATTTAAAAATATCAGCACTAGAATGTGATAAGTGTTCAAAATTAAAAGTTCAGACTAAAAGGAGATTTCTTTGAGAGTTACTATAGTTTGAATTACTATAATAATTTGAATTTTACACCTTCCAGTTATTTCTAAAATTCACTTGAATTATTCTCAGCACATTTCTTATCAATCTTATTATGAAGTCATGGGAACAGTTTAATTTCCATAAATTCAAATGCTTTCCACCTCACTTTAATATTGAATACCATTTGGTTATCTAAGCCTAGATCTGTACTTGTAAATTAAAAGAGGCCATGTTCTCCAGCTATAAGACTAAATGGCATAAAAATGCTCAGTCCAGAACAGTTTAGGATAAATATTTCCTCCTCTACAAACAAGTAGCCATACTACTGACTGAAAACAGTGTCTATATCAGTCACTGCCAGTGAAAATATTAGTTGGAATAAAGTAAAACTATAGAAAAAAAAGTGTTAAATCATACAGGGTTGTTTCTGTCACAAAATGATCATCTATGAAAAGACTTGACTCTACTTCAGTGCGCCATCAGCTGTGTATGAACATCATACCCTGCATGCTGTACAGGTTGCACTCAGGCCATGCTTAAAGACTGATTTTATATGCTTACAGTATTTTAATTATGTCTGTCCCACATTTACATAATTTAGACATACCAGGGGGACTTTCACCATTTAGGTCAAGGTTATGATATACCTGTTCTGAAAAACGTACCCAGAAAGACCATACTATGAGACTATATATAGGAATATATAGGATTATGGAATCATAGAATTGTCTAGGTTGGAAGGGACCTTGAAGATCATCAAGCCCAATCATCAACCTAACACTGCCAAAACCACCACTAAACCATGTCCCTAAGCACCACTGTCTACCCACCTTTAAATACCTCCAGGGATGGTGACTCCACCACTTCCCTGGGCAGCCTGTTCCAATCCTTAACAACACTTTCTGTGAAGAACTTTTTGCTAATATCCATCTTAAACCTACCCTGGTGTAACTAACTTGAGGCCATTTCCTCTTGTCCTATCACTTGTTACTAGCGAGAAGAGGTCGACCCCCACCTCTCTACAACTTCCTTTCAGGTAGTTGTAGAGGGCGATATCTCCCCTTATCCTTATGACACCATACTGATTCTCTGTCCCATGATTCTCTGTCTGGATCCCCACCCTGGCCTGAAATCCAAGCTAATAAGCCAAACTAATTTAGTAATAAGCAATCTCTCCTGCCTATGCTTGCATTTTGGATGGTAAGATTTTTGGACAAGGACTGTGTTTTGTCCTTTAAAAGGTCAGTTTTAGGTCAATTAAAATACTGTAAATGATTATACAAGTTTTTAGATCAAATCTACTGCCAAGCCCATTGTTCATGCTTTGTAATAACCATGAAAAAGATCAAAAAGATAATCCTATCCAGTGGATGCTCAAGCAAATAACAGTGCAGTCATTCCCGCTACTATGGGACTCACTAAATGAAGTTAAAATTAATCCATATTTATCAGATTAATATTTTTTTTTTAGGATACTTAGATCCCATTTAAGAAAACCTTTGCCATAATTAATACTAATACTTGTTATTTTTGCTGTTATCTTTCCTTTTAAGTATTAAGCCTAGGCTCTGTGGTCAATCCATCCAATTATTTCCTCTTATTATTGATAACACTTCTCTTAGTTCTACTTTATAGCTCAGTAACAATCTCTAATATTCAAATCTACATAATGCATTAGAAACAAAATGCATGCACATTCTTTTTTTAGGTTGATTTTTATACAAAAAAAATACTTCTGTCAGCAGGAAAGATGTTTTATTTAAGCTTTCATCTCTCCTGAGTGTGCTTCGCAAAAGAGAAGAATGGGTTATTTATTATTTGAAAGACGAAGGTGGTATTGGAAGACTTGACTGTTACTCTTTCCTTCAGCTTCTGTATGGCAATAAAAATTACTTCCAATGTCTTTGATGTTTCTCTGTGTAGTTTCAGTATCTTTGGTACTTTAGGGAATATACTCCTAGCTGCATGCAAACTATTTTGTTATATGCAGAGAAAGGTAATGTGATTTGCCTTTGGTAATCTTTCCCTTTATGCTTCTAGGCATAAATTATTTTGATGGAGTTAACTGCCCGTCATTTAAAGAAAATATTTTGCTGTGACACTTTTGTTTCATGCAGTATATTGCTGCACAAATTATTTAGCCTATTCAATTAAGTTATCCCAGCATGCTATACAAAGTAAATATATTCAAAATAAAAATCTAAGAAACCCTTTAAGCAGGGATTTCAGATTCTAACTCAATAATATAGGCAATTGTGCATCATTAAATGGATGAATGAATAGCTACATATTTAAAAGAAACTTAAATTTGAATGTGATATTCATAACTAGAGATTTGGTAGGAGATCATTTTATAAATTAGGCTAATGGAGTAGTAAAATTGAATGCCTTGTCTTTAGAGAAGTCTAAATCAGGATTATTAATGGGGAAAGAAAGATTGACATGTAGTGAAAGGAAAAAGTTTAGGGTCTTCACCACTAAGAGTGGGCTACGCCTAATAGATATACACAGGTAATTATTAAAATCAAGGAGAAAAATATCCTGTCTGAATTTCTCAACATGACATAGCATCCCTTAATTTCAACAATCTAATAAATAAATAAACTTTTAAAATTGTGGTAAATATATTGTATAAATTAGCACACTTTTTTTCCTGTCAAATAGTCAGTGATTCTTGTGATGTAATGTGTTTTAGTAAGAGGGAAAGATTGTATGGATCATGAGAATTCTGCAGTGAAAGATTATTTAAATCTTGAAGAATTTATCCTTTTGTTTTCCTACTAAAATACAGGAAAATAAACTACACAAGTAATTTCATCCTCCTGAAAAGCAGGCACTAAGACTATAAACAAACGTTTCAGATGTTGTGGTAGATTTTTTTTAAATAACAAGTATTAATTCACGCTCCAAAACTGTCTAAAAAATGTACTAATAGGGAATAGTGTATACTGCCACAACCTGCAACTGAAATGTGCTGTGAATAAAGAGTCAGCACACACAGTCACAACAGTATCAGGAGCAGAGAGAAAAGCATCCTGCGTTGGCAAAAGACTGGATAGCTAACTCACTTGTATCTTCCATGTGCAGAAAAAGTGCTAGAAAATACCTCTTCATCACAGCAGTTAGGGTCTGATGAAAAGGCAGTTTTTTCCATTAACTATGAAATAAATTATTTCTTTATGTAGAAGTCATCTCTAGCATGAAAAAGGCCTCTTCCAAATATCAGGAGTAAACTGATGTTATTATTCATAGCTCTAACTATTCTTCAAACTGGTCAGTGAATTCCAGGGGCATACTTCCAAAACTGCTCTGAAATAATCTTACCTTCAGTCTTACCAAAGTCTGTGCTCCAACTGGATTATATATTCCTCTTCCTATCATGAAGAAAACAGTTGACTGCCTCATCCACAAAAACTGCAACCAGACTTGATCTTTGCGTGCTCATTCTGTAACTTTATAACTGTCCCTATGTAAGTGACTTAGAAATGGGAAGAATTTATTTTAAAAAAGCATTTTCTTATTCTGGCACATCTGAAGAGAAAAGTGTTTATCTTTGGTTGAAGTGCGTCATCTTGCCTTCAGTGCTTCCTACATTGTACTTTCATAAGTGGCAGGAAATCTGATGTTCGATTCACCATGGCTTGCTTTAGCTTTTCAAATCTGCCTGACACTGTTTGACACTAATTATCTGGTTGGGCAATATGTTATCAAGTCACTGAGAATTTTTGATGTCTTACTACTTTTAATTGTTTTCCATTAGAAAAATAAAATCTGTCCTGCTGACATTAAAAGCATTATACCTTTGCCCTCAACTTATCAGGATTTCATTAAAATCCACAAACTATAACTGTGCAAAATTCATATATGCCAAGAACGCAACAGATTAAGCAATTCTTTTTACTTACCAACTTCAGACAGGAAATCTTGGAAGGTTTTTTTTTTTTTTTTTGTTCATATGAACATTTCAACAGGATGGGCATATAAATTGTTGAGCTAAGCGGTAACAGGGGACAGAGACCCTTCTGATGTTTAGTACTCAAAGATAATTTTGTTGTGAAACTCTTAAGGATTACAGTTAACTGTACAATCCTGTGATTTAGGCCACTCTTTTTTAGTACAAGGTTGATGTACAAAACCCTTCAAAACTCAAAGGTACTGAGAGCCTTCCAAACCCAACAAGTTTCATACTGCTCCCATGAAAATCCTCCAAAGACTCGGGAAGCGTTCATTTATTATTAGCTGTAACCTCCAAACCCATTCTGGTTGCAGTAGCACTTGCTCCAGTATCTTCTGGACCTACTTCTCCTGTCAACTGACATTCTCAGCTGCTGTCTAGTTTGGATTTTGCTTTCCCCTTTCTTCCTTTCCATCGTGATGACACCTGCCTAAATTAATCATCATGATGACAGTGCAAAACGCCTTCTTTTGAGAGGCTCAGCTAATGGACACATTGCAACTTTTCCCATCAATCTCTCCCAATCAAGTACTGTCTGTCTCCAGGAGCCTAACAAACATACTGATTTCCTTCTTTTTAGCCTTTTTCTCTATCCTACTGAGACTACACAGCACTTAATACTTTAAATCTTGAAACACTTGTGTTCTAAAAGTGTCATGTAAGGTGAAGATATGCATGGAACTGGATCTGAAATATGGACTTTAGATATCATTAGTTAACCTGGTATGAGTGTAGACTACCAGGAAAAGGGGTGACTTCTTTCCCTGTCTTCCCTCATTGCACACTCCCTCTGCTACCACAGCAATCATGGGGTTGAATGGTGATCGATCAGGGAATCTATCCCAAGACACATAATGCAAAAACCATAGTTACTTATCAAGCAAATAAATCAATTTTGTCTTGCTTATCTCAAGGCCATCCAGATACTCAAATCTGCATAGCAAAGGCACTGAGAGCACGTAGCTGGAGACAGAAGGGCGGAATGGGAATGCCTCTCTCAGCAGCAACCATGTTAAAGGAAAACAAGCTGTACTGTGACTCTTTCTTTTTTTTTTTTCCAGACCTACTGTTTTCAACACTGTCATCACTCTCATCACAATCACTTCACTCATTTAAATACACAAACCCAGATATTTCATACGCGAGTACTCTTACTGGGTAATGTACTGTCAATAGTTATTTTCATTTCACTGACAATGGAATCTAGGATTCAAATTATCTCCATACTGTATATTAAACAATAGGTTAAAATTACTTTTTAATGGTTGCCTGCTGAATCGTGAGAAGGGATCATAGAATCATAGAATAGTTTGGGTTGGAAGGGACCTTAAAGATCAACTAGTTCCAACCCCCCTGCCACAGGCAGGGATACTTCCCACTAGACCAGGTTGCTCAAAGCCCCATCCAGCCTGGCCTTGATCACTTCCAGGGATGGGGGATTCACAACTTCTCTGAGTAACTCATTACAGTGTCTCACCACCCTCACAATAAAGAATTTCTTCAAAATATCTAATTGAAACGTACCTTCTTTCAGTTCAAAATCATTGCCCCTCGTCCTATCACTACAATCCCTGATAAAGAGGCCCTCTCCATCTTTCCTGTAGGCCCCCTTTGAGTACTGGAAGGCCGCAGTAGGGTCTCCGCAGAGCCTTCTTTTCTCCGGGCTGAACAACCCCAACTCTCTCAACCTGCCTGCACTGGGGAGGTGCTGCAGCCCTCTGATCATCTTCGTGGTCCTCCTCTGGACCCACTCTAGCAGGTCCAAGTCCTTCTTATGCTGCAGGCCCCAGATTTGGACACAGTACACCAAGCGGGGTTTCATGAGAGCAGAGTAGAAGCAGTGAATTCCAGGGGCATACTTCCAAAACTGCTCTGAAATAATCTTACCTTCAGTCTTACCAAAGTCTGTGCTCCAACTGGATTATATATTCCTCTTCCTATCATGAAGAAAACAGTTGACTGCCTCATCCACAAAAACTGCAACCAGACTTGGTCTTTGCATGCTCATTCTGTAATTTTATAACTGTCCCTATGTAAGTGACTTAGAAATGGGAAGAATTTATTTTATCGACTTTTTTATCGACTTAAAACTATCGAGTTTTAATCGACTCACTCAACCTCCTGGTCACGATTCTTTTGATGCAGCCCAGGATGCTATTGGCTTTCTGGGCTGCGAGCGCACATTTTCGACTCTTACTCGTTTTTTCATCCACCAATACCTGCAAGGGCTGCTCTCAATACACTCATCACCCAGCCTGATCTTCTGATGGATCATTTTATACTTAAATAAGTTGACAAAATGGTATACATACCAAGTTTAAACAGGACACTCTTCACCTTCACTTAGCTATAACGTACTATCCATTCATAGTTTCTTTTGGGTACTCCAAATTATTCATACTCAAAAAAAGTTTGAAAGTATTTTGGATGAAATATAGGATTCGTTTCACTTATCTTTAACAATCCAAATGTTAGGTGTGTGCTCTAGTCATACAGGCTTGTTTGCTAATCATTAGAAAGAAAAAAAGTATGTCTGCAAGGTGCTTCAGCACATCTTAGACACTTTTTCTTAGCTTTGGATACATTATTTTTCTTAGAAATTCTGTTTTCCTTCCTGGTGACAGAGAAGACGGAGGCAGATTAGTCCAAAGTCTAACATTTACATTGCTAAAACTGATAGAGAGAAGATATCTCCTCTCAACATCTTCAATTGTTGTTAATGAATCTCCAGAGGTTGTTTGACGGTTCAACATTTGTCTCATGATCTCTATTTTGAAAATAATTGTTTCATAGATATTTACTATGATTTCTGTGTTACTAATGAAGCCAGGAAACCGCATTTTTTAAAGAAAATCTCATCACAGAATTTTCAAGCTATTTATGTTTTTAAAGTTGAGATTGAGTAACATGAACTAGTTCAGTATCTCCAGGTGCAAAATGATTGTCTGGCAATATCATTTTCACTGTCAACAAGTGAGGTCAAGAAAAGAATATAGTGACATCATAGGTTATAGTGACATCGCCATGTCAGGTCTTGTCTTCTCTAAAACTGTGTTTAAATACCCTCAAAACACAACAGTAAAAGAGAAAGTTATAACATCAGGACAGCTTTGGATTTATTTTGCGGTATTTCATGCACTGTCCTTTGACAAAGTACACTAGAAGAATGCTGGTTTTCCCAGCAAATAATTTAACCATACATTTTTTTCTGTAGATTTTGTCACATATAAAAGTGAATGGCAGCTGCACAAAGATGTCATCTTTTTAATGGTAATGGTAATAAAATCTAATTAAATTCTTGTATTTAAAATTATATGTGGAAGTATTTAAAAACTGTAACAAAAGGTAATACACATTCATATATTTAAGTTAAAAGTTTTGTAACAAGGTGCACTCTTCTTCCTAGTAAAATCACAGGTTAGCATCACATAAAACAAATTTAAACCTGTAAATATTTACAGATGAAATTGCCAAATGTATTTCAGTAGAATAATATTAATGGAAAATACTTACCATGTTTTGGGGCTTTTCATTTAAATAAATTGTTGTTTAATAGGAATTTTTCATTTTCAAGGATATCCAAAGTTGCTCCCAAAATTGCTGTCTTGTAAGTTGCCTAATGTTCAACTGCCATGATGTGTATTGGTGCAGTTCCCCATTAACTGAATGTCTTCAGATTGGGAACTCCAAAGCTTCTAGACTCCCACAGCCAACTGGCTCTCCTGTTTTCTGGCTCTTTGCTCAGTCAGCTTCTGAACTTCTAATTAAAAAGGCAGTCTTAAAGCTCTCTCACTTGTACTCTGGGAAAAAGTAAATAATAGGATACCCATTTTCCAAGTTCCAGGCTCTCAGTTCTGTTTTACAATGCCTGTGCTTTATTTATCCCCTGGGAATAGCTCAGCTCCCTAGTCAAGCTTCAGTAAACTAGATTTCCAGGTATTCTGAGACCCACAGCTGCTTCTGTGTTGAGAGCTGAGGAAAAATAAATTCTATTAATTCAGCAATTAGAAGTAAGCAGCCATAAAATTCTCAGAAGTCACACCAACTCCTGTCACTGGTTACTAGTGCTCCTCAAATACGTGGCTGTGCTGTTGTGTGGCAAGTGGGTCAGGAATTCCAATGAGCCTGTGTTATCTAAGAAACACCCTCAGTATTTTCAGATAAAATGCTATATGTAAAACGCTGGTAGTTCCAGAAACACTTCCAGATTCTATTCTTTGTTTTATAATGGATTAAAAAAATGAACAAAATCCCACATGATTTACATGTAAATACAGTTGGGTTTTCAAAGGATGACAGATCTTGGCTCAAAAAGGTCCTAAGAGTTTGTGAGCACAAACTATGTTGTGTGTTAAGTCACTGTTTTTGTCTCTCGGGCTATAAACAAGGTTGGTGTCAAAGGCGATGTTTTCTGTCTTCCTTGCCCTTTCTATCCTTGAGAGAGCTTGCCTGCGCTGTTCTTAAAATATTAAGATCTGTTTTTAACATGTTAGGTCAGACAGGGTAATTTCTACTGACTATTTTTCTATTTCTTCCCAAATGAACGTTTGACACCTTCTATAAGTGCATCTGAAAGGATAATTAAGCTCTTTGCAGGAGACAGTGAAGTTAAGGAATGTGAAAAGGAAAAAAAAGTTAAAAGTAAATATATAAATTCCAACTACTTCCATAATCTCTCTTGTTTCTTGCAAGTTAAAAAAAAAAATAAATTTTTGAGAAGGTTTAATGAAGGTTTATGACAGGGACTAAAGCAGCTGATAAATTGAGAGATCTCATGATCTCATTACTTTTGTTAAAGGAAATAGACCACGTATATACCTCAAGTAGCTTCAGGCAACTGGAGGCTAGGTGGCAGAAGTTACAGTATGTGAGATGGCAGTAAATCTCTATATTTAGCCAACTTCACTGAGTGACTTGTGAAAACAGTCCAAAAAGCTTAGAATATGATTCAGCTGACCAGACAGCAGGAAGTAGATTCTTTTGTCAACACACATACATGAGTCTAGTTCCATTTGGGAGGTCTTGGAGTGCTCTGCCTGTCTTCCATTTGCCACTCCAGAAGGGCTGAATATCTCATAGGTTGTATGTCATGTCTGTCAACTCCATCAAAATGTCTGAGATACCTTAGGGTGTTTCGGATGACTCCAGATGCTTGTATGGAGTTGGGTCCTCAGTGTCTATTTTACAGTGAGCTGAATTTCTCTCCAGGTGACATTGGTAGTATTGACTATGGCCAGGATTAATTGAGGAAACATACCTTTTTAGTGGTTTTTTTTTAGGTATCGTGGGGTACCTACTAGTCTTCAGCTGCTCCATCAAAAATTAAGTCCTGTCTTATAAATGACAGGTCCACAGAAGTGTCTTGAGTACTCTACATGATCTCAGCATGAGCATCTACTCAATTGACTTAAATAGGACATTATACCCTTAGTTCAAATGTTCACATCTACATTTAGACATCTATGTTTAGTTACCTTAATTTCAAAGTGAATCCATCTACCATATTTTTCTTCTTTATAAATAGTTTTGCTTAGCAGTAGATGTTTTGCAACTTATTAGGTATTTTCTGCTGTTTTCAGTTGGAAGTGAAAGAAAACCATAATTGTCACACTAAGCATTCAATACCTGCAGGTGAAACAAAAGCTTCAGAATTTTATGCTAGTAATCTTCAGCTTTAATGACCAAACTGCAAATTTTGAACAATATAAATAATGCCATATAAACTTGCAACACATTTACTGTTATATGAAATAATGTTTTGTACACTTTCAAATATGACTGCCTCCCTTAGATTCATCAGGGCAATAATATTTAAAATTATACTAGATGCAAGTAAAACCAAATCTAAAAGAATAAGATTCAAACACACCAAACAAACAAACAAAAAAGAATAAAAATTAAAAGCTCTGACCCATCCCTCAAGTGCCGGACAAGATAAAGGATGGATTATGTCATGAGAAAAATCTCAGCAGCTGCCATATTTTGCTATCATTTACTTGATAGAATTAGATCACAGATCAAAAACTGTAATACCAACATTGTTCATTCAGATAATTGCATCTGAAATCTTCCCTGCCTTGGTAAGTTATACAAAACAGAGAAAATATTAAAGGCAAGAGTTTTACTTCATACCCTGTCATATCTCATAGATTTAGTATTAGTAAGTATTTGACTTAAGGATGATTCCAGTAACATTTGATCCCCAAACCAAATGTTTACTAATACCTAATCTTTCTCACTGATGTGTGCTGGCCTTGTATTGTAGTCAGGGTATTTACTTCATAATTTCACTTTGTTCCATGGAGCTCTCTTGTTTTTATCTAGCTTTCACCACTGTGGTGTCTCTTTTGCACTTTTTTTGCACTCTTTTTTTTTAATAATTGAAATTTTTAATTTCCTGTTTACTGTTAGGAAGCTATTGATTTAGCATAGTATTTATTACTTCTATATTTTAATATTATGAACATTCTATTCCTTGCAGTATGGTGTGCTTTGTTGTTTTGGTTTTTTTTACATACTGCTAATTCAAGTTTTAAAAATGAATTCAGGAAAACATCTTTTTTTTTGAATACAATAATAGGTGCTGAATGCAACAGGACTCACGATTTTCTTGTTCATCTTATATATCCCAAAAATTTTTTTTTAACAAATTGATAATTATTAATTTCTAAACGAGCTTTATTATTATTAGTGCCATTACACAATCATATGAATTTTAAGGTTTATTTCCAAACTGACAGAAAATTCTCAGCTATCTTAGCTGCTTTTCCTTCCATGTAAGGTAACAATTATGAGTGTGAATCCTCTTGTGAATGAGGTGAGTACCTGAAGGCTAAGATGCATCTCTTTCAATGTCCAGCCTTTTCTGTGTGAAAATACCAGGAATTTGTCCATTTAATAAAGTGCCTCTGAATGGAAGTCACCCTAGGGTAAAAGGCTGATATAAGACTTCTCCCAGCATCCCAAGAGAGATGATTATGAGGTCTGTGCCTGTCTTCCTTAAAAAGAACTTCAGATGAGTCACACACATGTTATAGCAAGATAACCACAACTAGGAAGTTACATCTGTATTCCTGAAGCAATCTTGGTATCTGTCGTTACTCAAGAAAAGCTGCCAGAACTTTTACTGTCTCCCTGCACTAGTGTACCTAGTTAAAGCAGGAATGGAGTATTTGGACAAGAGACATACAGTTACAAACAGCATGCTTGGAGATAGTTCTTACAATGCCGCTTTGAACCTTTTACATCAATAAAGAGGACGTGACTCAGACTTTCTGTAGCTTAGAGCTACAGTACTATTCCCATATAGCTTCCTACTCATTTTCTTCTTATTTCCAAAAGAAACAAAATATTTCCCATTACTTATAATCATAATGTGTAGTGAAATTTGAAACACAATACTGCATTCTTAAGTTTATTTTTTAGAAATGCTCTAAGTAATTAATGTTGAATTAATGTTAGAAATTTGTATGACATCTTCACTAATTCCAAAAGAACTCTTTTGGATTAATGATAATGCAATAAATATCAAAAGAATTAATACTGATTAGGCTATCATTTTAAAGTGCCACCCTCACTTAAACAACTGGCAATTTTCATATATTTTTAGCAAGTTTCTATGGCAGGCCTTTATAACAAGTTACAAATCATCATTATTTCTTTTCGTATTCATGTGCTAACATTAATCAGTGTAGCTACTTATGCATATGTGTAGATAGCAATGCGGTAGTGGATCTCCTAGAATTACAGAGTAATTGAGTGTCAAGTATTATTACAGCAGGCATTCTTTTCAGATTTTGTCTCTGATGTTAATGCTTTCTTTTTATTTATTTATTTTTACACCTTCTTTTTCTTTGTTGTTTTCTGGTTTTGATTCGAAAGAAAAGAAACAAAATATCAAATTATTGTCTTCAGAAGAAAACTTAGATATGTGTTTAAAACTATCAAATTAAAAGCAAAACAGCTTTCAGAGAACTGAGTTATTTTAAGTGCGCAGTCTGAAATATCCTGATGATAATCCTAAGGAGGTGAGTACTCCACTGCTTAGCATTTTTAAAACCCTAGTAACAGTGAAGGTATTTCAAGCTGGTTACCCAAAAATGTAGGACAACTTGGATATCCGCATAGTGGAAAGTAGTCAAGCACACTCCCTGGCAACTTTATATTTTGTTTCATGACAGCTAATACTGTCCAGGCACTGCTTAGGAACAGACTGGGGGGTAGCCACAGATGAGCCATATTGTTCCCAAGTGTCAGTATATTAGTAATTCTATTTAAGTGGAGAAGAGAGTTTAACAGAGGAAACAATTAGAGAGAAATGCTCTGCCGCTTGTCTTCAGGAGCAGAGGAAACGTTCTACTGTATTTTCTACTATGAATGTAACCATTACAAACAGCTGCAAATTCTTAGAACTATAAACAGTATTCATTTAGTCTATTCACCGTTCCTCATGTCTGGAGTGTGTTTTAGGATATGTCACACTGATATTATCTAAGTTCTTAAAGAGATTTGGAATTCTGTTATCCAGCTACAATAATAAAATGTTATAAACCACCTCATCAAACCCACAGCTTTCAGGTATGTTTTTGTATGTAGAAAGAAGTATCTTTTTGCCAGAGCTAAATGATTTACACAGCATGTTAGACACAATATTTTAAGCAAGTTTTTAGCTATTCGAAATATGGTGAAAAAGTGAAGATACAGCTCCTAAGTAGATTCAAATTTTGTTTGGCTCTCCTAGCTATTAAACAATGGCGTGAATTGAAATGAGAAACCACAAATCTTCTTTAAGTTAATAGAAAAATAGCTTTCAACTGTTCTTATTACAGCTGTTTAAAGAAACAAAAAAAGAAAATTTCCATTTTTGAACAAAAGCCAGTCTTTCAAAAGTTGTGTAAATAAGAATATGATCCATTGAGAATAAAGCATCCATTGCCATTCCCCTTTGATGAAGGAAAACAGCACATATAAATGCAAACAAAATCAAGAACAGTAAGAGGACAGCAAAATGTACTGCCAGAAAGATTTTGATGTTATTAATATTTCTTTCAGCAGTACCACTCTTCAGTTTTTTAAAATGCTTGTCTGATCTGGTTTTTACTATAATTATAGTAAAATGTTCTAAATAAATGTTGTCTAAATAAAATGTTCAAAGTATGGCGGGTGATTAGAGATTATTTTTGCTTTTGCCTGAATTGGAACTATAGTCAAAAATTTTACAAAAGCTTAGCGAAAATCCTGGGAATTCCAAGAGAAAGCATTTAAATGAAACATTCCTGCTCATCTCTATATACCCAGCTAACCACTATTCATTTTCCTGTTTCATCCATATGAGAACTAAAATTAACGTGCAACAGTTGAAGAAGAGGAAATAGAATGAAAACATTTTAAATACCCCTTCTAAATCTGTGTTAAAGGAGACAGAAGAGGCAGAAAATGCTCAGAAAAGATTAAGATAATTTATGTATAAAAGAATAAAAGACACTGAGAAGATTAAATTTAGTCTTTTCTGGCAGTTTCATAGCAACGAGTTAGAGATGGAAAAGGCCTATTAGGTTATTCATTTCATCTCTCTGTCAAGGCAGGATTTTCTCCAACTGTATTTTTTCCTGTGCTTTGTCCTGTCTACTGTTGAAAACGCCAAATGATGAATCTTCTACCACTACCCTTAGGAGACTATTCCAAATCCTAATACATCTCCCTGTCAGGATATCTACTGCTATTCAGTCTAAACTTTCCATTTGTTAATCTCACCTCATTACTTCTAGGATAACCTGTTTTCCATATAAAATAATTTCTCTTCTTTTCTCTTTTTCTTCTCTGTCTCGCAGTCTCTCTCATCCTCCTTAGTTACTGTTTAGCTAAACTCTTTTATTTTTAGCTCTATTCATCATTACTCTGAATTCATTCCCTCGAGCTCCCAATATCACTTTTTCTTCTTTTCCCAGACTTCTGCCAATCTGTTGTTTTCTTGGTAATGTGATATCTAAAGTTTCCTGGACCTAAGACAGAATACTGTAAACCAGTAGAGGCTGAACCATAGATATTCTATTTTCTAGCTATATTAATACCTAATAATATTTACTTTAAACTGTCACCTTTCAGGAACTAGGCAAAGGAGGAGAGCCATGACACTGCAGGAAATGCAATTTGTAGGAAGTACAAAGTCAATGTAGATAAATAAGGAAGATGTTATATAAAGATTAAAATATTTAATTTTGATATTGTCAGCACACATTAAGACCATTGAGAGACGCTCAGTCAACTGTAAATCCCTTCTTAAAAGTCTTTGTTAAAAAAAAAAAAAGAAGAAAGACTCTTGCACAAACACCAAGAGGAAGTTTACATGGAAACTGAAGTTTATTTTAAAATAATCTACAAAAATGTTATTTAAGAATGTTTTTTAGCTTGTGATTAAAATTATTGCTTTCATCATAAATTAATATGAAAGTATGTTTATGGCTTCTCATATCAATATATATATGGAAATGGTGTATAAAGTGAAAGTCTAGACTTGAGATAATCAGCTTTTCAATGGTAGCTTTTTTCCATGTTGATGAATCTTCTTTTTCAATAAAAACTCCTGCCATATTACATTTTCAGTGATCCTTTATGTGTGATAAAATCATAAGCTAAAACTAAACCACAGAGAATAGATGTGCCTAGAGCTAATATAACTGATTTATTTAAATGTTCTGTTTTAATCAGATTAAAGATAAATTATCCTTCTAGGAATGAATTAATAAATCCTTTCATATATTTGAAATAATCCTACTAGATTTAACACATTTTGATGAATTATGTATTGTCACTGTACAGCAGTGGACATCTAAACCAAATGAACTGCATATCTATGAAATGGCTGAACTGTAAAATGAAGACATAAAAGAACTTTCTCAGACATGGTAGAAACACTGCTGTGCAATGAGTATCAAAATTAGAAGCTGTCATTTAATAATGAAACCAACAATTTAAAATTCCAGACAGAAAATTAGTTCAGACTGCTGGTTCTTTATATAGTGTTAAGCAGCTGTTAATACAGTATTTTTGAGTCTAGGTGAAGGAAAGGTTTTGATAATGACATGACTGAACACAATGAGCACAATGAGGACATCTAACTGTAACACCAACAAAAGTGTTTCCATGTTCTGCTGTATTGAAGAGCATAGTCCTTTTCAGTAACACTCAGCTCATTTAACTCAATGAAAGAAACTCTGATACTGATCTAATCCCATTACTTTCGTTCCATGGAGTGGATTAGAGTCTGTGAAGGGTTCTTGGGTTTTTTGTGTTTTTTTTTTGTTGTTTTTTTTTTAAAAAAGTGATACCTTGAAGTGCACTAAAGGAACATTTTCTCTTTTTTTTGATACATTCTGGTATTTTAGTAGTATAATACTGTTGAAACTGTTCATATTGGAAGAAATACATTAGGACAGGGGAATTACTAGCAAATGCCTCATTTAAACTGACCGCAGAGACATAGATGTGTGCACTGACATCTGTGGTATGTCTCCATGTCAAAATTTTGGCTTAAAAATGAACGTCTCAATGGACATTTGACCTTAATATCCTAATTTATTTTGGCACTCTTTTTCTATTGTTTTACGGTTTATATTTTATGTTCTTTTGTGATTTCCTTGCTAGTTTCAAGTGAAAAAAGGGCTTAGCTTTAGTTTCTCATTCAGAGATCTTAGAAGCTGTGAAATTCCACAGGAACGGAAAACTCCATCTTGAAATCTAAGTTCAGTTCAAGCTGCCTATTTCAGGCCCCCGTCTCAGCCTCTTCAGTGCCTTGAAAGTAGACACCATACAGTGGCTAGGTGATTGAGAGAGAGAAAGTTACAAAATGTTCCAACTCATTCCAAATGGCATCTCTTTGCTGCCATCTGATTGCTCTGAAGAGGCTGACACATGTTATGTTCTGAGTCTAGGTTTTACCTCTTCACTGTAGATCTTGCAACATGGGATGACAGCTTGTACTTCCTCTGCCTCCCCTATTTTTATTTTTATTTTTATTTTTATTTTTATTTTTATTTTTATTTTTATTTTTATTTT
>VZSZ01009387.1:207567-223670 GCA_013398815.1 Ibidorhyncha struthersii | reverse complement strand
TCCCTTCCCTTCCCGATATTTGAACCTAGAAAAGACGTATTTGAAGCAAATGTTTAATCAAGAATATTTCTATGGACAATTTGACTAGGTTTAGAATTCATATTTTTCACACATTGTATCAATATCAGATTAAGACCTTTTCTCAATTCATACCAATGGCTTTTATTCTATGGTCCATGACTTATACTAAGGTTAATTGTAGCCTTCTTCAAATGCTTGTTTTCAAAGTTAAGCATTATAAATTAGAATACCAATATCTAAGTATGAAATGAACATGCCAGCATTGGTTCCTTATTAAAGGTTCCTTATTACTGAAAAGAAGGTATTCTCAATAGCAACAGACCCCACAATCTGATATAATAAACCTACTTCAGTATTAGTATACACCCCTTAATTTTGCTTGGAGGAGAGTACGCCTTAAATATATTTATACAGACAAGGCACCAGAAGAATCTAAGACACTATTGTTTCTTATGAAAATATCCTGGGAAGGGATCTTAGTAGAATTCATCATGATTTGAATGTTTGTTTTAATAATCAGTGATGTACACAGTGTATTTTAATGAATTGAGGCTACAGCAGTATTTTGCACAGAAGTATAACCTGTTACTTGTCTGTAGTGTTTTTTTTTTCACTTTGAGACTCTAAAAATAACAAATATTTTCTACAGGAAGGATGTTCTTTTTCTGTATCTTTTATTTTTGATGCTCATTCTAAATGCATCTGACATTCATGTGCAATCAGATGATAAAACATACCCCCACATCAATATGATTGCATATCTTAACCTGGTTAAGTCAGTTTTCACATTTTTCCTGAGAGGGACACAAGGAGGTCAATTACTTGTCAATTTAGACTGCTACTAACAGACAGTTTTATGAGAAGGACCAGCATGAATGGCCTGCTTTGTCTCTAGTTAAATTAAATTGATAAATTTATTTTCAGCAGCTCTAAACAAGAGAATTGCCTGATTATAATACCAATAAATGCATTGAATGTTAGCATACTCCCATTAAAGATGAAGGAGAATGGTGAGTAGTAGTAAGTTTACAAATAAAAGTCACCTGATTTAGTCTTTTTTTTTTTCCTTCAGTCTGCCTGTTTTTTCAGTCATCTGTTAAGTATTTTTATAGGGGGAAAAAAAAGAAAAAAAAGGAAAAAAAAAGCTGCCTCTATTTTGGATCATTTTTTTTCCTTAACAAATACCTCATCTCCAACCTCCTTTTAAAGCATTATTCTATAAGGAGAGCAAGGAATTGGAATGAAAAGATGCGAATAAAAGTAACTACACAACTTCAAAAGTCTCTAGATGAGACCCAAGATTTAGTTGTTGTCAAGCTAAAGTATGAAATTACTTGGATTACATATGGAAATGTCACTGTACTTGTGACTGTCATTCAAAAATAGTATGTTGATTAAAGATTGGTTTGGCTTAGTGAGACCTAGGATTCCTGATTCTGCTCCGTGGATTATTCTAGTTTTCATTCCAAGACTTAAAATTGCAAAGCAATAAGACCTTGTTTGCCAGCTGTAGGGAAGGGTTTGATCATTTCGCAGGCGTCCATTTGTATTTACAGTTGCAAAGACTTTAAAATAAACTTAGAAGGTTGCATCTAACTGCAGGAACAATATGATCTATAATGTGTCCTACTGTCCAACTTCTCCATCCAATCTTCTACATCAATGCACCAGCTGGAGCAAATCACACCTACTTTCTTGTCCTTTCACGTGGTTTCTCTCCCATTAGAAACCAGTATAAGGAGGTGGAATGGAAACAAAAGCATGCAGAGAGGAGCAAATTTCCTTTGAAAAATACTCAGGATTCTTTTCTTATGATCACTTGTTTTCTGGGGATTGGAAGTGCTCCTGGATCCCATAATTTAGATGTAGAACCATACACAGTAAACTGCATTGACTTCTAGAACAATCTGCTATCATTGTAAGTCAGGTTTTCCTGTTTCCTGTTTTTCTAGAAAAAAAGGCAGTGACTTTGCTGTGATTTGGGAAACTATCACCTCAAATATGATGAAATTCTAGTGAAGTTAGAGCTGATAATATCCTGTGTCACTGTAAGGAAAGGTACCTCTCTCTCTTGATCCGGATCTAGTGAGTTGAACTCCAGCTTCATCCAGTGAAGTGTATCTATCAGATACATAACATGTAAAGATCTGCACACTCAAAGGATGTTAGGTCAGAAGCTATGAAAAAACAATGTAAAGAGGAGGCTAAAAAGATTATAAAAGGAATTTCTAAGAAGGATTTTTGAGTCTTTATGTGTGACTGCATCTGAGTATACCAGAATCTTGAAATGGTATTTCGCAGTGGACAGAGCTGAAAAAAACAAAATAGATTTGTCTAAAGTAACAGGCTACTGGAACCATTATACCATCATTACAAGTTAGAAAGAAATGGAGATTTTAATGGAAAGTTCAGACAAATTTCTGGCAAAAACACTTTGACATATTTTGTTAACAGTATGATAAGATATGATTTTTAGAGATGAGATTCATGTTGTTTAATGTTAGATATCTAAAATACATCAGTCACCCTTAGGAGAAACAGGTTTAATGAGATGGAGATGCATACATATTATCTACCTGACTTTTTTTTTTTTTTAATATTACACATTGTGAGTGTGTATTTCATTCTGCTAATTACAGAGAGAGTTTAGCATGTATAATTCAGGTTATGAATGTATAGACATCAGACTTAAGGCAGAGTAATCCTTCTCTAGATGACCTCTCAAACTCCCTTCTAACTCTATTTTATGGTTTTATGCTATTTTAAATCAATTTTCAGGATTAATTGTCCTTCAATGCAAGTCTACTCTTCACGACTGCTCACTATATATAAACTCGATAACATATATCATTGCACTTTCAGTTGGCTAAAACTGCCTGGACCAGATACTTGGTATAAACAACAGTAAGACCCTCAGATTAGACCCACTAAGAAACTGTCTGCTTTAAAGGCTTATAGAGTTTCT
Source organism: Ibidorhyncha struthersii (assembly GCA_013398815.1). Classification (NCBI taxonomy): domain Eukaryota; kingdom Metazoa; phylum Chordata; class Aves; order Charadriiformes; family Charadriidae; genus Ibidorhyncha; species Ibidorhyncha struthersii. Next base: position 220,684 of record VZSZ01009387.1, on the reverse strand, counting down.
CAAACACATATTTTTCACTGTTAGACCATAGTGTGATTTCACTCTTAGCTATGGTTTGAAGAATGTGAGCTCTTTATTTAGATAACACAGTTACAAATTAGGGAAAATTAAGCCTGTGGTTGCCTGTCTTGGCTGGAAGAATTTTTTGTTTTAAGCTTAGTGATTTGCCTTCCCAGATAAAGTTTTTAATTATACCTTGCACTTCTTTGAAGCCCATTAGACATCTAGAAATGTAGCATACTGTAAACATAATTATACTTATGAGAAGTAATTAATCTAATGGATTTTCAGTCTACCTCACCTAGTGAACTGCAACCTGTTCCAATTTATTATGCTGTTTCACAGCAGTAGTACAAGGGGGTAAATATTGTCTTTCATAATAATTTTGAGTGTTTATTAAGGAGATTTCCTGCATATCTCATATAATTAATTGCAGAAATTTACTTCGTTTAGAAGACTTCATGACTGCTGATAATAGTAAAGCAATACTTCATTATTTTTGCTAATTAATTCAATGGTACACAAAAATCAATATCATCCTTACATATTTAGGCATCAAAATCCTGATCTAGCCAACAGGGATCCATCTGTCTGGAACAGACTGTAGTATCATTCCTGGAATACATGACAAGCTCTTTGTTTTTTTCCTGGAAAAATAGTTTGTTATCATATCAAACTATTTTCTTTTCTCTGAGCCCTGTCCTAAAGTCCTTCATCAATTGCATTCATTTTTCCACTTAAAAGCGACAGATATTTCTGAATCCCAAATTAATAAACAGCCTATCATGAGGGATGGGGGTGGGGAAGCTAGGGGAGAGTCCAATCTACATATTAGAAAATTTTGAAAGATATTTCAATATAGTAGTTATACATAGGATGTCTTATACATAATCATTTGATTATTTCTAATGTTGCTTATAAACTTAGCCACAATCCACTCTGTCAAATGCCTTCTTCATGCTTACAGACAGTGAGAAAAAATTGTTAAAGAATTATTTAAATCTCTTGTTTGAACACATTATTTTCCAAATCCTATTTATACTACTTAAAAATATGAGGTAATTATATACCTATATCTTCTCAGTTCATTAGTAATTTACACATAAATATGAACAGATTGAAAAATTAAGTGTTTTACTTTCCTTTTTTTCGTCAGAACTATACATCCAAGTGTACATCTGTGCAAAGAATTATAGTTACTCTTGTCTAATTAGGTTGGCACAAAATCCTTTTCCTGCTGGTAACTGTACTGTGAAACACTGGTAACTCTGCATTGTCTGTGAGCTTCAGTTTAAACTTTTTATTTTATTTTGATTTCCTGTTGTTGCAGAAAATTTTCAAGATCTCATGAGTACCCTGTTACCTATGTGCAAAGACCAAGAACATAAATGCAGGTTGTGTCTTTGCTTATAAAGATGTGTTGTGACCTCATGTGTTGTATTTTAAGTGAGCTGCTGACAGAAGTACTCAAATAAAATTTCATGGAGAAGACCAGCTGTGTACCAGCCTTCTTTCACCCAAACTGATTTGGATCAAAAATATTTGGGGTTTGTCTCTATGCAAGGACCCTGTGGTGTGTCCTCGTTTGTCCAAACAGATCAAAAGTTGTTGGTTTTATTGGCTAAGATATACACAATACCATTTATGTAGTTAGCTCTGGGGTGAGGTGTGAGTAGATAAACTACTGGAGATTTTAAAGTTGCTAATTTCTGTCAAGCTGAAATACCTTTTTTATTATTTTGTTATCAAAACACAGTAAATCAAACCCAAATTTATTGTCTTCTTTACCTTTGTAAATGTTAAAATGCATACGCATGGAGCTACAAAGTAATTGGGAATGTATTTCTTATTATTTTTTAAAAATCTTATCATGTAACCATGCATTGGTACATTGTGAATAACAAAAAAATGTACTTTTTCAGTAATGGTTTACATAGGAAGTTCTGTATAATAATTTGGGAGTATTTCTATGTTATTCTAGAAGAAAAGAAAAAAAAAAGATTCAGCAGAAGAAAAGCATAGCTTTTCAAAAAGGCTCATTATGGATCTAATGCTGTATCAATTGCTCCATGACACTGCTATTAATTGATTTTTCTGGAGCTAGTCTAAACCAGGATACCTTCTACATTTTATGCCAATTATTCCTAGAAATTAAATGCCATCCATGACATGATAACTAGGAATTCTGAAGGACGTAGGACTCAGATGTAAGTTCAGACTCTTTCTTTGCTGTCGTGACAAGTTTTCTTCACTAAAGGCAAGGAAAGCACTGCAAAAATAAAAGTTAATTGCATAAGATAACTAATTTAAATTGAGTGAAATTGCTGGATGAGATTTTTTTGACTTGCAAGTCAGCAACACTTCAGAACTTCCCTGTTTATAATATTTCATAGATAAATGAGCCAGAGAGATTACTCCAGTTATTACCCCCCCTCTACTACTGTGGTGGAAGAGCAGTCAAAAACATGTACCTCACATCCTTGGATTTAGGTCTGAATTAGGTCTACTCTCCAGATTGTTATCTTTTGCAGCCTGCTCAGTCTTCCTAAAGAGAAGCAAGTAGGCTTTCCTCTAGCACTTCATAATCTTTGAAATCATGGTTGTCGTGCACTAGACTATGTAGGATTTTGTAATTCTCAGTTTTTAGGATAAAGACTGGAGATGTAGCCACAGAGGTTATTTAATTTTGCCTGTAAAATGTTTTAAATAGTTCAGACAGATTTGTCCAAGGTACTTTTTACACATTTATGCAATTCTGAGGTGATTGAAAACTTTTTTTTTCTGTTATGGAAGATCAGCTATTCGACCAAGTTTCTCCTCTCTAGTAATAACTCTGTTCTACTACTAGACTCCATGAAGGAGTTTTGCTCTGCATTCTGTGTTGATTACTTTTTCTCTACTAACTGGGATGCCATCCTTACAACAGAAAATTATTCCAGCATGATTGTGCACAAAGCTTACCCAGTAATTCAGAATTCAGACTTTGTTGAAAGCATGTATTATAAAAATAATAATAATAAAAAAGGATTAAAAAAACCCTTAATGAAACCAACATTCTTACATAAAGGCTTTGGGCAAAAAAATATTAATAAAAGTAAAGTCACGTAAAAGAACTAGTTAGGGGGAACAAAAAGAAGTTTTATATCTACTCTCAAAAAGTTCCCAATACCTTCATGAGATGCATTGCTGTCAGGGGTAATAAGCTCTAAATTAATAGCAGTGGCCCTCTTATGGTCAAAAAGGCATCTGTCACAATGGATACTGTCTGGGTTCTGCCTGTGGACTCTCTGAAAGATACTAGTGAGTGGTGGGATCAGATGGAGAAAGGTAGTTCATTCTCATAGAAAATTATAACACCTGCTATTCAATATAATGGCTTTCATTCCCCCATTCTTTCATCACATCCATTAAAGAATTCTGTTTATTTCTTTTGAAGCTCTATCTAGCACAGAGATTACTGAAGAAAATAACTAAATAGTCAGAGATTAAACTTCAGAAAGGCCAAAAAGTGTATTTATTGATGAATACCCTGAGCCATTAGATATCAAATGTTCTTTAAATACTTCATCAACTTCAAATGCAAAATTTAACTTCATGAAAGTTTATGGGATTTGTGTTTTTTTTTTTTTGTCTGTTTAATCTCTACTGTTTTAAATTGTGTTGGAACTCTCTTTGCCTTTGTTTTCACTATTTTTGAACTTAACCTAGTTTATTTCTCAGTAACTGTTTTCTCTAAACAAAATGGACCATATCAAATCTCTTAATCCCATTTCTTTTATGTAAATAGTAGCTAATTTTCCTTGTTTTACTGTAGTTTGATAAGCATAGATCTTTCCAATGTTGTTCTACCTTGGGGCTGTTATTTCTTACAATGTATTGATGTTTTAAAGTGAAGGTACAACAGGGAGAGGTCAAACACAAAAAGTAACAGCTCTTCTGTAAGAGATCAGTTTAGTCAGGTACAGTTTCGATGCTTTAAAATAATAATTACAAAGTTCAAGTAATTCAGAGGGTTCCGAGCTATTTCTTGAGAGGTGAATCAACTTGCAGGGTGATATGAAGCGAGGCCGGCTCTTGAACTAGCACAGACAGGCTTTGGTAGTTGCAATCAGAAGACTTCTGAATCAAGAAAATTAGTGTTTGTATTACCAAGACATAATGTGGTTCCACAGTTAGGAGTAATAGCTGACTACCTAGGGGGATAATTATGCAAATGAGAGCAATTTTGTTTTCTGAAGGTAAGGCCTTTTTTTATTATTTTACTTTAATTTAAGTAAAATAATCTCAACTTCCTATTTATAACTGGACATATATTAGTCACAAAGACAGCTAATGTGAAAGGAAATTTAGAAATCTAATTAATCAGGCCTGTCTGACTGATTTTTAACACCCTAGAATATGTAAAGTTCCTATATTTCTCTTGTTCAAATATTTTTAATGGTTTCTCTTAAAAGTATCAGTAATGTGATAATGTTCCACATACTTCGGAGAAAAATTAATCTGGAGGTATATGGGTGACTTAAGATGTATTGCTACTTTTTGTTAGCCATTAACAATCAATGTGAACATGAAAATTGACAGCTTTAGTTCAACTTGGTTGTTTGAAATTGCAATTAAAAAAGACAGACTAAGGAAAGTGTCCTGTGGTAGGTGCAATACATTCTGAATTAATGTTGTACAGCATACTATATGGCCTTGACAGTCCTTGTACAGAGGTTCATTGGCTTCACTGGGTTTAGGGTTGGTAAATTGTGTAAAACTGAATGTCCTGGTTTAGTGGCTAAAATTTGTTACTTTTTTCCTTCTTTTACATTCTAACTACCATTTCTGGACTACAGTTTGAACTCATTTACATTGATTAGAAACTGTGTATGCTATAACTGCTCTCCAGCTTTGAACCTTTTCAACTGCTTTGGATCTGTTTGCTCTTGGGCTAATACACCACCTACAGCTAATGCAATATTAACAAGTTTACGTTTAAAGATGTTTCCCATTAAGTTGTAAAGCTCAGTAACAATTTTCAAACAGTCCAAGCCATAGACTTTATTTCAGCATGAGTGATTTGTTCCCATTTAGATCAAAGGCAGATTATTTCAAGTAGAAATAAAGTACAGCTATTCTAGAATAAGAAATGTTTTCACATGTGTTTGTTCAGGAACGGTTATTCTGGAATAGCTCTTCATGAATAGCTAATTTAGATTGCTTCCATTTGCTGATTGGCGATAGGGAATACAAAAGAGCGAAATTCAAAGGGACTTTTCATTCATCGTTCTCTTGGGGGAAGAGGAGCAAAGTGACTTTATGGACTTTGTAAAAGCATTGATTCTCAGGCAAAGTTTTTATCAAAAAGCCTGTTTTATAGTTTTAGCTGTCTGTGTGAGGTTATTACAGGATTTTTTCAAGTGCACTGGGAACTTTAAAATCCTTGTTATTTAGTTAACCATTTAAATCTTATTATCAGAGAAATCCATAAATACAACAAATCATTAAAATTACTATAACTAACAGAGAAAGTATTTTGTGTAGCAAAATTAAAAGTTTTTGTTGCTAGGTACAAGATTTGGGAATGTGTATATAAAGTATGAGAGGCTTTTTTTGTTGAAAATTACTAACACCTGTTCTTGTTAAGGCAGACTTTAAAATAAACCTCCTCTTCTGAGTCCTTTTTAAGTCTCTCTTCCTTCTGCTCTCTAACTCCTGATTCTCCCAAGTTCTCTTCAGTCAAGATAGGCTTTGACAGAGCTGAGAAAAGCTAATTCCCACAATCTGCCTTATTAACTGAATGGATAAAAAAGACAAGAAGCTTAGAGCTGATGGGCCTGTATATGCTGTGCAACCATACATCCAGAAGCCTCAAAGTGAACAGTGAGGTCTCCATGATAAAGTGCACCATCTGATGCAGTCTGAGCTTCTTAATTTCCTCTCTCAAGCAGAGTTTTATGTGAGACAGGCCCTGATAGGTATTTCTGTGGAACAGCATCTGAGCTGGTTAACATGAAGATGGTAAAAGGCCTGCACTAATCCTCCCAGCACTTCCAAGAATGACGCTGGCATATGCAGAGTCAGATCCCAGTTATCAGTGTCTACACCTCTATATTGTATCACTGTGTACTATAAAGACAGGGTAAAAAAAAATAATAATGTGCGTGCAGCCACATAAGTCAACAGAACTGTACTGAATTTACCTACCAGAAATTCTTGCCCATTAGTTCCATATGAACAGTACTAAGATAAGAGTGTTTTGTGCAGCTGTCTATCAGAAAACACATATTTTTACCCATTTATTTGACCTTGTAGATAGCATATCAGTCTTACTTTGCTCTTTTTGTCTGAAGTACTCATATGTGCTGGCAAGTATAAATAACTGAAGAAAAAACAAGCCCCCAAAAATAAGGAATGAAGTTTGTAGAACCTGTCAAGAGCAAAAATCCATCAATAATTAGAAATTTATTTAGTTATTTCCATCTCTGAAGCATTTGGGCTGATTAATGTTAAGAAGATTAAAGCAGTAAGCATCAAAATATTACTGATAGTGGTTTCCTTAAAAATGTTTAAAAAGAGGTATTTTACAGAAACTGCAAATGGTGACAGTAAATAAGACAATATGGATCAAAATATTAAATAGATTTTTTTGTGTGGAAAGTTGCTAATCTGGCATAACAAAACAAATTTTCAAATTTACTACATAGATCTAATGCAAAGCATTCTGCATTACTTAAGTTTGTGTGTTCTTTCCTCCCTCCCTCCCTTCCTTCCTCAGATTGTCATTGTATTTCCAGAAGACATCGTACCAAGAAAGGTCTTATATATATATACCACCTTACAGGAGTCATTGATGAAAGCTTGGTCAGTAGTAATAAAAGAACATTCAACATTGTGTCCTGACAATAACCTTCCAGAATATGCAAACTTGCACTCAAAATGTCAGATGCTCTTTCTAAAGTATAAGAAGTGGAAAGGTATTAATGTTAGTCTGGCTATCTGGAAAAAAATCATCCAACATACCTGTTAAGTTATGACCTTAGATTTATACATTTTTATTTATACAGAAACATATACAATATGTATTTACAGTTCATGGATATGCATAAACTACAATTTATATAAAAATAAGTATATAAATTTCTACAAAAGGTAACAGATGCAGCTACACTGTTGAAAAATAGAACTGTATACTCATTAATTCCTCACCTGAAAAAGAATGCTCTCTACTTCTTACTTTAAGGAGAAGAATGCAGAACTGAGGGATTACAACTACTGAGGTGTGTTGCTTTAGTCTTCTTTAGCCTCCTTGATAAGCCTCAGTGCTTCAAAGATTCCCTTTCTAAAATGAACTGAGTGCTTTCAGAGGCAGAAAAGGAAATTTGTAATGAGTGCAGACAAATTAGATGATCCAAGCAGTATCTCTTCCATCTTTAAATCCTCACGTTGCAAGTCAGGAACAGAGGGCTAGATAAGAAGTGTTAAAGCTGTCAGACTATGCAGGCAGCAGTGTATGTTCACAACTGACTCTTGTATTGTAAACAGTAACTGAATGTGATTATTTGATATCTAAATATGCCACTGTGGATACTCTACTTACTACTACACAGAGGTCAAAGACATACAGAAGATACTTTCAAGTAGCTTCTTTCAGATTCTGGTGTTTCATCTGTTCCTACTGTCACAGTGAATACGAATGTTTGCTATTAGCTGTGAGCCTGTAGCTCAGTCAGGCCACCTTGACATCTAATCCCAATCAGTCCAGTACACCAAACAGTCCCTGTATGTTTGCTCAGTGAAAATAGTTTCTGAAATGACTTGTCCATTCAGCTGCTGTTTGAGAGTCTATTAATCGTTTCTTATCCATATTTAACCCTCGACTCCTCCATTGTATGTCTAATCTTTTGAGCTTGAATATCCACCACTGAGTTCAGGCACTGGAAAAACACATTTCAAGAATATGAATTTTTAGGGAGTAAGGGGAGGGGTGAAGGAGAGGACAGGAAAATTTTTACTTAGCTCTTGTTAAAAATAGAATAACAAAAAATAAAATTAGATGCGATCTTGACTGGTCATTTTTTCCATCCCCAGGCCCTAAAGCAGGATCATGTCTGCCAAAATGTTCTTGATAGGTGAGAAATCCCCAATTGGTCTGCCCCTCTCCCTCACAGTCTATTTCAATTCATCTTTATCTTCAATACCATAAATAAATTTCTTTATTTCTGGCTTGAATATTGCCACTACTTCTTGTTTTGGCTATCTCAGTAATAGTTATTGAACTCTTTCTTAAAACACTCCATGTGTTACAAATGTGCTCTAAAATACCATGGAATATGTGACTCTTGATTTAGGATAAACTGCTGTGCTTTGTATCTTAAAAAACAAGACCTTCTGAGATGAAAAAATTCTTCTACAAAAAAATACACTTAGAGAAACAAGTTATAGTTATCATCTTTGCTTTATTTCTTTCATGTGATGTTGTCAGTTCATAGCTAATGCTTCTGATGTACAGAAAATTATCCCTTTGTTTACTTTTCAAAACTAAAAATGTAAATTAAAAGCATTAGAAATGACAACTAGAGCTAATGAAAAATAATTTAAAATTGATTAAGAAATATTTTTCTCTAAAGAAAATATTATGTTAGTTTCCTTGTATAAAATCCTTTTTTGAATATGTACCAATTGCATAAACCTTTTTGAAAAATATTTTTCAGGGTTTTATTCATTTCTCAGAAATTGAAGCAATCATCTTACTTCACATGCATCTTACAGATTTTGCTTGGCTGTCTAATTTTAGGCTGGTGTTGAAAAATTCAATTTCTCCCACATGTAGATCATTGTATATGACTGATTCAGTTCACTCATTTTCTGCTAACCTTTGAAGGAGTTCAGATAGCTAGCTTAGTCCATTTGTCCAACTTTCAGGTGGCTCAAGTAGGTGAGACGAGCGCCACCTTTGAAGTCATAGATCATGCTGGCTTCTATGTGTGACTGATCTTTTGTTTATCTGTTTTATGTTGTCTGCAGTCCCTGACCAGAGCATTACTCATCTTCAGCGAAAGCACACAAAAAGCAGCAGACTTTGGAGAACTTGTCTAGCACAGCTGGACAGTCAGGCTATCCCCCTCAGAGTCCTTGTACTGGCTGGCTGTAATATTTTTATGAGGCAGCAATTATACATCAGTTTCACTTAATCCTTGCAATAACCATCTCCCTTTATATCCACTCAGCCTGGGATACAGCACTTGTCCCAGGCCCCAAAAGAAAAAAGAAAAAAAGAAAAAAGATAATGAAAAATAAAACAAAAGAAACCCTGCTCTTGCTGTTACTCACAAAAACATTAAGGTGATCTTACCTTTTCTAAAACTTCATTCTGAGAACTATACTGAGGCTGGGACAACTCAGTATAAGGTTGCTTACCAGCTGTTTTCTGATGAAAAAAAAAAAAAGCTAGAGAAGGAAAATAGGAAAGCTTGTTCTTCTGAATTTTCTTCATGTGAATGTGGTACTGAAGAGAGAAAGCTGTTTCGGGGTCAGGTGGTTACTCTAGGAAGAGGATGTGACAATATTAAAGAAGAGGAGGAGGATGTTGATGATGATGATGATGAAGATGCTGCTGTAGGTCTGCCTCAAAAGCTTGCTGCTTTCCAGAGTATCTTGAATTCAGTGGTGGATTTTGTCCATCCTGAAAGTATGTAGATATTTCCCAGCTTTAAAAAAGTTATTGTTTCTGCATTTAGAGGGTATGGTGGAGTGCAGAAAATACTCCTGCTGCACATGTAATTCAGCAAACATCTTTACTATCTCAGGTCTCAGAAATAAGATAGTCTCATTGGTTTGGAAGAATTTCCAGTAGGAATGCTGGGGCAATACTACATGAATTTCTGGATATGCAGGTGGAGAGGTTGTCTTGTGTCTCTAAAACTAGGGACATCCATCTTGTGAAACAGAATTTTGGAAGGAAGAAAAAGAAAAATGTTAAGCTTATTTACAGTCTTAGGAATGGTTTTGAGGTTTGTTATGAGTTTTGAAACAGAAGATCATGCTGATCGCCTAGGAAGGTGGTTACAACAACTTCTCTAAGTCTCTGTGCGATGAAAGAAGGTAATTAAATATGTTTTCACAGTAATGAAAACCAGTTCCTTGACCCTCTAGGCTTGGAAGCAAGGGGAAGGGTTTAGAAATATGCCAATAGTCTATATTCTTAGAAAGAAACATAAAGTTATGGGAAAACAAGTAAGTAGCTATTACAGAAACAGAATGGTAGCCTGAATGTCAAAGTTTTGTGTGAGCCTTAGGCAATATCTGGCAGTACAAGAAAGATTCAAATTCAGCTGTTTCTTTGCTATTTGGGAACCTGAGACTACAACATTACTGTCCTTATTAGTGTATAATGCTACTTCCCAAATGCACATAAAATGCCCATGAGGGTGTTATGTTACCAGAATTAGCCACAGAACAAAATCTCTGCTTTGGTTTATATTTGCCTCCCCATACAAGCATGCCCTGGTCGGTAATCTTGGAATATAGTCCTAAAAACATTTTACAGTAAATAATTACTCTTACCCAACAAATTTTAATTTGATTGAAGAAATTATTTCTCAGGACAGTAAATATAACTGTAAACACTGAGCCACAGGTTAGCTTGCAGGTGTGTTAGAGACGGAATCATGTAATCATAGGATTGTTGAGGTTGGAAGGGACCATTAAGATCATCAAGTCCAACCATTAACCCAACCTGACAAAACCACTTCTAAACCCCAAGTACCACGTCTACCCTTTTTTTAAACACCTCCAGGGATGGCAAATCCACCACCTCCCTGAGCAACCTATTCCAATGCTGGATAACCCTTTCAGTGAAAATTTTTTTCCTAATATCCAAACTAACCCTCGCTTGGCTTAACTTGAACCCATTTCCTCTCGTCCTGTCACTTATTACTTGGGAGAAGAGGTCAGCCCCCATCTCTCTACAACCTCCTTTCAGGTACTTGTAGAGAATGATAAGGTCTGCCCTCAGCCTCCTTTTCTCCAGGCTAAGCAACCCCAGTTCCCTCAGTCGTTCCTCATAAGACTTGTCCCCCAGACCGTTCACCAGCTTCGTTGCCCTTCTCTGGACATGCTCCAGCACCTCAATGTCTTTCTTGTAGTGAGGGGCCCAGAACTGAACACAGTACTCGAGGTGGGACCTCACCAGTGCCGAGTACAGGGGGATGATCACTTCCCGAGTCCTGCTCACCACGCTATTCCTGATACAGGCCAGGGTGCCGTTGACCTTCTTGGCCACCTGGGCACACTGCTGGCTCATATTCAGCCGGCTATCCACCAACACGGCCAGGTCCTTTTCTGCCGGGCAGCTTTTGAGCCACTCCACCCCAAGCCTGTAGTGCTGCATGGGGTTGTTGTGACCCAAGTGCAGGACCCGGCACTTGGCTTTGTTGAACCTCATACCATTGTCCTCAGCCCATTGGTCCAGCCTGTCCAGATCCCTCTGTAGAGCCATCCTACCCTCAAGCAGATCAACATGCCCGCCTAGCTTAGTGTCATCTGCAAACTTACTGAGGTTGCATTTGATTCCCTCATCCAAGTCGTTGATAAAGATGTTAAAGAGAACCGGCCCCAGCACCGAGCCCTGAGGAACACCACTTGTGACCGGACGCTAACTAGATTTAACTCCATTCACAAGCACTCTCTGGGGACAGCCATCCAGCCATTTTTTTACCCAGCGAGGAATACACCTGTCCAGGCCATGAGCAGCCAGTTTCTCCAGGAGAATGCTGTGGGAAATGGTGTCAAAAGCTTTGCTAAAATCTAGGTAGATGACATCCACAGCTCTTCCCTCATCCACTAAGCAGGTTACCTTATTGTAGAAGGACATCAGGTTTTTCAGGTATGACCTGCCTTTCACAAACCCATGCTAACTGGGCTTGATCACCCTGTTCTCCTGCATGTGCCGTGTAATGGCACTGAGGATGATCTGTTCCATGACCTTCCCAGGCACTGAGGTCAGACTGACCAGCCTATAATTCCCGGGTCCTCCTTCCGTCCCTTCTTGTGGATGTGTGTCACCTTTGCCAACCTCCAGTCAGCCAGGACTGCTCATAAATGATGCAAAGTGGCCTGGTGAGCACTTCCGCCAGCTCCCTCAGTACCCTTGGGTGGATCCCATCCAGCCCCATAGATTTGTGTGCCTCCAGGTGCTGAAGCAGGTCCCTCACCATTTTGCCCTTGGATTACAGGGGTTTCATTCTTCTCCCCATCCCTGTCTTGTAGCTCAGGGGTCTGGGTACTCAGGAAACAACTGGTCCTGCTGCTGAAGACTGATGCAAAGATGGCATTGAGTATCTCCGCCTTTTCCTCGTCCTTGGTCACTATGTTACCGGCCCCGTCTGCTAGAGGACAGAGATTATCCTTAGTCCTCTTTTTATTGCTAATATATTTATAGAAACTTTTTTTGTTGTCCTTGACAACAGAAGCCAAGTTTAGTTCTTGCTGGGCTTTGGCCCTTCTAATTTTTTCCTTTCATAGCCTCACTACCTCTTTGTATTCCTCATGAGTGGCCTGCCTTTTATTCCAAAGGCCATAAATCCTCTTTTTCTCCCTAAGTTGCAACCCTCTCTCTCTGTTCAGCCAGGCATGTCTTTTTCCCTGATGGTTTGTCTTTCGGTACACAGGGACAGTTTGCTCCTGTGCCTTTAAGACTTCCTCCTTGAAAAACATCCAGGCTTCCCAGATTCATTTGCCTTGGAGGACTGCCTCCCAAGGGACTTTCTCAACCAGGCTCCTGAAAAGCCCAAAGTCCATCCTCTGGAAGTCCAAGGTCGCAGTTCTGCTGACCCCTCTCCTCTCTTCTCCCAGAATCGAAAACTCCTATCATTTCATGACCACTGTTCCCAAGACAGCCTCCAACCATCACATCCCCCACAAGCCCTTCCCTGTTTACAAACAACAGGTTCAGCAAGGCACCTTCCCTAGTTGGTTCCCTCACCAGCTGTGTCAGGAAGTTATCCCCAGTTCATTCCAGGAACCTTCTAGACTGTTCCCTCCCTGCTGTATTGTATTCCCAGCTGATATCCGGCAAGTTGAAGTCCCCCATGAGGACAAGAGCTCACGATCTTGAGACTTCTCCCAGCCATTT
>VZSZ01009387.1:179848-206461 GCA_013398815.1 Ibidorhyncha struthersii | reverse complement strand
GGGTGGATCCCATCCAGCCCCATAGATTTGTGTGCCTCCAGGTGCTGAAGCAGGTCCCTCACCATTTTGCCCTTGGATTACAGGGGTTTCATTCTTCTCCCCATCCCTGTCTTGTAGCTCAGGGGTCTGGGTACTCAGGAAACAACTGGTCCTGCTGCTGAAGACTGATGCAAAGATGGCATTGAGTATCTCCGCCTTTTCCTCGTCCTTGGTCACTATGTTACCGGCCCCGTCTGCTAGAGGACAGAGATTATCCTTAGTCCTCTTTTTATTGCTAATATATTTATAGAAACTTTTTTTGTTGTCCTTGACAACAGAAGCCAAGTTTAGTTCTTGCTGGGCTTTGGCCCTTCTAATTTTTTCCTTTCATAGCCTCACTACCTCTTTGTATTCCTCATGAGTGGCCTGCCTTTTATTCCAAAGGCCATAAATCCTCTTTTTCTCCCTAAGTTGCAACCCTCTCTCTCTGTTCAGCCAGGCATGTCTTTTTCCCTGATGGTTTGTCTTTCGGTACACAGGGACAGTTTGCTCCTGTGCCTTTAAGACTTCCTCCTTGAAAAACATCCAGGCTTCCCAGATTCATTTGCCCTGGAGGACTGCCTCCCAAGGGACTTTCTCAACCAGGCTCCTGAAAAGCCCAAAGTCCATCCTCTGGAAGTCCAAGGTCGCAGTTCTGCTGACCCCTCTCCTCTCTTCTCCCAGAATCGAAAACTCCTATCATTTCATGACCACTGTTCCCAAGACAGCCTCCAACCATCACATCCCCCACAAGCCCNTATTCCCAGCTGATATCCGGCAAGTTGAAGTCCCCCATGAGGACAAGAGCTCACGATCTCGAGACTTCTTCCAGCCATTTGTAGAATATTTCATCTGCCTCTTCATCCTGGTGGGCAGTCTGTAACAGACTCCTACTATGATATCTGCCTTGTTGGCCCTCCCCCTGATTCTTACCCATAAACACTCAACCCTACTGTCACCATCATTTAGTGCAAGACATTCATAACACTCCCTGACATACGGGGACACCCCACTGCCTCTCCTTGCATGCCTGTCCTTCTTGAAGAGCCTATAGCCATTCAGGGCAACACCTCAGCCATGTGAGTCATCCCACCACGTTTCTGTGATGGTGAGTACATCATAGTTACCCTGCTGCACAATGGCTTCCAGTTCCTCCTGTTTGTTGCCCATGCTACGTGCATTAGTGTATAAGCACTTCAGCTGGGCTATTGATCCCTTCTCCTTTTTACACGAGGAAGCCATAATTCCGCCACCCCCAGACTTAGTCCTAAGGAGCCTGGTTACACCCCCTTCACTTTTCAAATCTAGTGCCAGCATGCCGCTTTCAGGCTTTTTGCTAGCAAGCCCAGATCTATCCCCATCCCCCTTCAAATCTAGTTTAAAGCTCTGTCATTGAGCCCTGCCAACTCCTGCCCTAAAGACCTTTTCCCCCTGCGAGACAGGCTTTTACCATCTGTTACCAGCAGGCCTGGTGTCTTGAAAAGCAGCCCATGATCAAAGAACCCAAAGTCCTGCCTATGACACCAGTCTCTGATCCAGGCATTGATCAGATGGCATTTCCTGTTTATCTTCTCGTCAGTCCCAGCAACTGGTGGGATGGAAGCAAACACTAATCTTGATCCTGATCCTGATCCCCTAAGCAGCCATCCCAGGGCCCTGAAGTCTTTCTTCATTGCCTTCAGGCTTCTTCCTGAAATTTCTTCATTGCCTAACTGAAAAATTATTAATGGGTAGTGGTCAACAGGCCGAACTAGGGTAAGGAGTTTCCTCTGGACGTCCTTAGCTCTGGCCCCAGGAAGACAGCAGGCTTCCCTAGGGATTGGGTCTGGTCTACGTATGGTACCCTCCATTGCCTTCAGAATCAAGTCCCCTACTACAAGGACCCGTCTTTCTTTCATTCCTGAGGATCTTGTTATACAAGGGCTTCAAAAAGGTCTGTTATATAAGCCTTCCAAAACCTTCAAATTCCCCTGGAGAATTTCCCTGTACTCTTGCTTAACTAGTCCGACAGTACACCTTCTGTGCTCAAACTGGTAGCAAAGCAGAGAACAGTACATTTTGAAAACTCTATGTGGAATTGTTCTGTCCACATAAAACCAAATGTGGTGCCATTTCAGTTTCTGCTTCATGTTAACGGTGAGGAAGAAAAGTTATGTCTCTACCTTTTGCAATTACTCCAAAATTATCTCCTCAAAATTCCAAGCAAACAAAGCATAGAATAAATGAAAGACAAAAGCAATATTCATTCTGTGAAAATGAACACTAAGTAAACTGAAGATAGTGCATGACAATTTCTACTCCATAATTTTGGGAATTAAACAGCTAAAGGGGTGAGGGTTATTTGTATTAGTTACTATATCCTGCACCCCATGCAATATAATACACTAATTGTTATATTTTCCTTAGGGAAAACAAAACAGTGCATTTATCCAAACTGATCTATCTGGAGTCTTCACTTCTTTACAGAGTTTTCTGCTAAACATAAACCAAAAGTTTTTTAAAGTTTCAGAAAATCTGGAGGGTTTGCTGATCTCTGATAGCTTCCGAACAAATATCACCCCTGACCAGGAGGTTGGGCAGTTGGATTCTGTATTTGCTTGCTCTTCTCTTTGATCCAGACAATAAGCAGTCAAACTTCACTGCTCTCTGACCTCTGTGCTTTCCATCTGCATGCTCAGAGGAATGCATCTTCATGATCGTTCCTGTTTGTTATGTTTTGGCTATGTTCAATTGCAAGCCACTGTCAGTGCAGCTGCTCAGTTGCTGTTCTGATAATCATTTTTTTCCTCTGATTGATACTGCTGCTCACATCTGTATGGAGTTCATTAGGGCTCATAGAGCTGCACATGTAAATGAAACTGGAAACCTTTAGGAAATGTGGAGGGTTTTTTTTTGTTGTTTTTTACTCATTCTGCTTTACTGTCTTTCAGCATACTTTTTTTCGGGTTCACAAACAGAACAAAATCACCATTTCAAGAATGCAGTGCAGTGCAAAAGTCATTGCCTTGACTTTTCCTCATTCTGTAATACACAGACATGAACTCATTTCTAATTTGATATAAAAAGTGGAAAACTATTGTGAAATATAAAGCAAATCTATGAATTTATTGACTAATCAAGCCCTCTGAAAACAGTATGGAGCAGCAGCTGTTCAGGCTATGAAAACCCAACGACTGCCATGACATTTTGCAGTCCACAGCTTCATGATGGAAGAATCCATCTACTGACCTCTACAAAGAAATTCTTCCCAAAGCATTTTACTGGGATTTTATGCAAGAAGGAGAATTTCTCTGGTTGAAAGAACATATCTTACTACTTCTAGAACAGACAAAAGACCCTGCACAAACCTCAGCCTGTTCTCTGTCTGCAAAAATCAAATTCATAAGATACATTTTCTTATTCACTCAGTAAATAAATTCACTCAGAACTGTAATTTATGAGAAAAGTGGAAATGAATTTTGATTTCCTTAAAGAGGAGCCTGGATAACATAAAGAACAAGTAGAAATCTTGAAGGACCTAACATTATTTAGGTATTTCGGATAGCAGAGAATGTGCAGGAAGGGAAGGTTGGTAACACTAATATAGCAAAATATTCTTAACATTCATACCCACAAAGACAAAAGAAAATAACAAACTAATGTTTTTACCGGGTCTTTTAGATTCTTGCTGGGTGCTTCCCAGTATGACTAAGGAAATTTTTGAAATGGCGTGGTGAAGATTGAGCCTATAAAATTGAATGGTGATACATCTTCTCCTTGTACTCATTGCTCCCTAACCAATTATTGCCATACATTTTTGGTGAATCTCCAAGTCTGGGAGATTTTTTCAAAAATATCTTACTGAAACCGTCAGTGAAATCTTAACTTTTCCTAAAAAGGAACAGATTTCATTACCCCCGAAAACTGCAAAGAAATGGTTGAAAATGTGACTCATTTAAATTGAAAATGTTTGGCCCCTAAAGACAAGCACAGTCTTTCATCCACTATTTTTTTTTTCTTTTTAATTTGCAATCTCTTTTGTTTTCTTACCTTATGTCATGATTTTCTGGTGTGAGTGTGGAGCAGCAGTGCTGGACACCCCTACCTCTTGATGCTGTCAGGAAGGCAAGCTGACTATCTCAATCACCTTCTGCTTTTCTAAGAGTGTACACACTCACAAACAAATAAAAAGACAGATTCTGCATCTCATCGTGTCTCTTAGTGCACAATAGCAGTCTTAAGCTGCAGTGTCTCCCTCTCTGAAATGCTGATTTATATGAACAGGAGTCCCTTTCTCAAAAATGGAAAAGGTTGTCCAGGAAGATGTTTACTCATGAGAGAAAATCCACCTCTTCATTGTGGTAAAACCAGGCTTAGAATATTTTTAACCATCTGTACAAGTGACATATTTCATCCTTGATCTTTTCAGACAGAATGCAAACAGTAATTAAATAGCATTATTATTATCAAACTATGATTATTGCTCCCTTGAGTGACTGTGATTAATGTGGAGGTTTCTTGGTGGCTGTTTGAATATAGCCTTTGTTGGTATATTTTTAGTTTTCTAAGAATTTCAGATAAAAAAATATTTTATTTACTGAAAAAATATAAATAAATATATCTAGCATGTCAGAGAATTATACAAATATACAGTAATTAAACTATGATAGGTTTATAAATTGTAAAATACCTTCTTGCATTTAAAAGGTGGCTGTGATGTTTAGAATGAATATGAAAGTGTTTTCCCAATCTTTTTTTTTTTGGTTTTTATTTTGTTTCAAATCAGTGTAATTCTGAAGTGTTATATTAGGTTGATAAGACATATCTGAATCTATTCTGCCATTCAAAAGCATTTAAATAACATCACCAAAGTTTCCTTACTGTCATTAAAAGCAGATTTCCAGATAGAAATTGATCCACTTATGCACCAATTCAAAGGTATCGATACCTACTTCTTTTATCTCCCAAACAGAGATTTGTAAACTGGTCTTCCAGCTTACTGCAAAATACCTCAAATGAATTCAAAATACAAACTCTTAAATGGATTAATTAACCTCTCCACCCCATACTTTGCAGGCACTACTGTGAATACCAGTAAAGCATCCTATTGATTTTAAGATTTTTGCTTTGCATTAAAAATCCCTTCACTGGCTTTTTCCACAATATCTGGGAGAATTACGAACACCATATTTCCCTTCCTGCTGTTTGAATGCTGGCCCGGTAATGGCTCCTTTGATCTTTCTAAACCTTCTTTGAGCTGTATATTATTCCCTCTCACTCAAGACTTTATTCCCCACTATACATCAATGTCTCTTGCTAGCCTTAAAATCAAGTCTAAAATCTGAAATGTTACATGTAGACTGCCGGCATTATTCAGCTCCACTAGCCAATGACTGAAATAGTATGATAATAACACATTTTTTTTCTGTGGCAGCAAAAGGCTTGACATTTTTTTTTTTTTGTGTATGACTTGTTTTATTTATGTATGTATTTATTTATTTATTTTGCAGGATTTTGAGGCACTAGTCAGAAGTATTTTATGAAAGGTTTACCAGTTCTGAGAGACAATGGTATGATGGACAGGAAAAGAAAATATTTTTGAAGTAAGACTGAAATTTTAGACATTTTCTTGACAACTATTCCCTTAAACAAGGACATGTAATTAAAAAGGACACATGTTACAAAAAATTAGGAAGGATAAGGAGTCACAAAGTTCAAATTTCTCATTTTTTTGTGAGGAAAGAACTGGAGAAAACAAACAAAACCAAGAAGAACTGTTCATGTTATTTAATCAGTAATGAGTAAATAAATCTTAACTCAAAAGATACTTTTTTTTTACCTTTAAAATCTAAATTAAATTATTATACACCCCTGTACAAGGCAAAGTGTCACAGTTTGTGTCAGTAGATCGAAATTACTATTCCAGACAGCCTCAGAAAAACACCTTTGTTTATATTCAAACAATATCTTCTACAACTTTCAATTACACAAAAACAAGCAGATGGAACTTAACTTTAGTCACTGTTAGGGACTTTTTTTTTTTCATTTTACTTTCCTCTTTTCCATAGATTTGCCTTTGCATATTCTATTTTTTCTAGTACCAAATTATATTCTGGTACAGACTCAGCAAGGCAAGGGCAAAGAAGGTTGGGGAAGAAGATTATTAGCCTTCTGGGCTAATATCAGTGTTTCCTGATCTACTACTGTAAAAGTGTCAAATCGTGTTCTCCTAGAAAAGAACAGTGGATTGGGATTTGGTTATTGGTTTTGTTTGATTGGTTGCTTGTTTTTTTTGTTGTTTTGTTGATTTTGTTTGGCTTAGGTCAGTGTTGGCTTTGTTGGGGTTTGTTTTGTAGTTAATTTTCAAATCTGAATTTCAGATTAAGGATTTGAAGAAGATTTAGCAATATTTTGTGGCTGGCCACAATGAATCCTTTTTCTAATTAGTGTTCAATGTATTTTCATATAATCCACCTTGAAGGTACAACCTCATCATAGGACTAGACATGGGAATGGAGTACTCCTACATGTAATCACAGACATACATTACCTCTTTTTTCCATTCCTATTTATCTGCTTTGGTTATGTTTATAGTAAAATCAGTTTTAATAAAATATAGATAGAAAAACAAATACATGAAAATTATGAACAGGATATTCCCAGTTTAAATTAGCATTGATTATAAAACTACAGATAAAGAAGTTGATGTACTGATGCAAATAAAATAGGCAGGATGATGCCTTCGCATTATTAATTAAAAATACATAGCAGTGACAGAAGTAATTTCTCGATTACAAGAGCATTGCCATGGTATGTGAGTTCTACTTCTTACCTGCAAGAAAAATTTAAAAAACAGAACCCTTCAGAACATTCAACAGAACATTCAAAACAGGTCAGTTCCAGGAAAATGTGAAAATTTAGTTGTGGTAATTTTTTTGCCAACACAGTGTATCGCAAAAGTGAGCTNAGTGTATCGCAAAAGGGAGGTAGAAAGGGGAAAAAAAAAAAAAAAAAAAAAAGGACTAAAATCAAAGCTAAGCCACAGTGGTATACACCCTGTAAATGTTTTTAGTCATCAATCATGCTTACTATACATAGTCTTAGGGCAAAATAATCTCAAGAGTAAAACTGTAAAAAATAATTCTAAGAAACATGCATCACTCTCATTATATATTAAAAAAAAGACAGAAAAATGTCTACACACACACACACTAAAATTAAGAATCCTAATGTCCGTCTAGATACAATGCATCTGTGGATTTAAGTAGCAGAATCAGAATTTAGAGCCAGCAGAACAGAGTACATGACTTTATTCCCCAAATTGCAATTAATCAAGAACAAATTCATTTTCACAAAGCATCAGAAACTTGCCATGAGAGTTTCACAGGCAAAATGATCTCAATAAATTAAAGAAACTCATTTTTCCCTCGGAGACAGAGCAGTAGACAGTAATATGTTTCATTGCTCTTTGGAAGATCCTTTCAAAGAGTATGAAGAATCTAAAGGTCATGTCATTGAAATAATGCAGTCCAGGGCAACTAGTGTCATCCATACAGTACAGTAATCTAGCTGTTAAAGAAGGTAAGGATGGGTGGTTTTTTTTTTCTGTTTTTAAAGCTGACCTGCACATTAGAATGAACCAACCATTCACCCATCTTTTTTTTTTTCAGTGCTAATTATAACTGATGAAATGTAAAAATCTTGTATGGGACTTACCAAGCCAGCTTTACAAGAACGCACAAATACACCTATATTAACTAGCTAACAACAGAGATATACCTGTTTTAAGGGGTTACAAGCGGGGTTACAAGCTCCTACATTTGCAATAAAGAAAATGGGGAGAAGTACCTCTATAGGCAGAAAACCATGCACAGTATGTATTCATATACTCAGTATATATTAATCTCTCCTCACCAGCTTCCACTCAAAACCAGTTTTCCCATATTTAAGGGGCATCCTGAATAGTGTTTGTGCAATACAGGCATGATTTGAACACTTGTCTATTCATACAATATGTGAGTTCCAGGTGTCTCACATCCTAAAGCGGTCTGAACCTATGTGGTTTAGGGTATCTTCAAAGTTGGGCACTACTGTAGAAACAGAAATGCAAGAGTAGCTGGAAAGGAAAAAAAGGAGAAAGAAACTTAAACTCCTTGGCGAAAGAGTGCTTGGTAGAATACAAGTGCCTGTACCTGTATAGATTACTGAAGTTAAATATGCGGGAAACTTTCAGACCATCAGAGAAAACTTCCAGGACTTCATCTGGGTTCCTGTACTGTGGCACATCATGTATTTTGAAGTAATCTAGGCTATCAGGCCATCCACACAGGGCAGGAAGACATGACAGGGGACTCATGAGTATCTCATAACCTCCTGGAACAACTGCTCTTTGAGCTCTGGATTTACACTATAACAGAAATTTAGACACTTCATTTACATGAAGACACTGACATGCAGTAAACAGACTCATCGTAGACCTCCACATTTAGATACCCAATGCACTGAGGTCTATTGGCATTTGAGATACCTACAATGTCCAAGAAGACCCTAAAGAACAATTCTGAAAAACATAGATCTCCTATACATTTTTTGTCATATTTGTCAGCCCAGCTAGGGTATTTAGGATATTCTAGAATTTCTCAAAATGCACTGTGTCTGAGCTGAGCTGAATGTCATCTCTTAACGTCAATCTAAATACCATCCTCAATATGTTTAATTACTTTGAGAAACAGTGCTAGAAAATAAGCAGCTTGAGTTGCTCTTGGAAACTCAGGAGGAGGCACATTCTAAGGCACCACCCCCTGGTATTCTGCTAAAAGAAGATGGAACAAGATGATCAATGCTGATGGCCTCTGTCTTGTTAGTGTCCAGCCTCATTCTGAATTTCAGTAAGCTATTTGGGTCAGTCTTCTACAGCAGTGAATTTCACAAGTTAACTATATTTTGCTCAAAATAGTGTTTTCTTTCCTGCAGAAGTAAGATAGTGTTGTAGCTGGAACACAAGACTTGAAGTGGAAAGAGGGGTCTATTTCAGGAACCTCCTCAGACAGGTCATTTACTCAATTTCTGTATGAGTCTCTCTAGAAGTAATACAGGCACAGCAATGCCTACTTATTTCACAGAGTCACTTAATGCTTTTTCTCTAAAAAGATTACTCATGGGCTTATCTCAAATCACAACTAGGAAATTCATGTGCTTAAAGTTAAAAAAATTTACTCAGTCATCATAGAAAGACCCTCAATTCACCTTTTTTAATTTTTTAGGTACTCTAAAGGCTATTAGGAGTAGATTTCACATTGCCTATCATTGTTATATTATAAATTCAAATATTATTAAGAGAGAAATAATATTGTATCCTTTTTCACTTCAGTTTGAAAACTCTTTTTTGCAGTACAGTGCTTGTTAAATAGAAACAGTACTATCTTCTTTCTCTACAGTGCTCCCTAACGTAGACTCATATCCCCTACACTGGAGGTCATGAAGATTTGCAAATTCTCCAGCATAAGCCACGAATTGTTAAGTTAACATAAGAAACACTTAGGGTAAAAAAAAAAACAAACAACCAAACAAAACCCAACTCACTGTTCATGGCCTCAAAAAGGGGCATGAAAAGAGATAAGCAAAAAACGGGGGACACATTATAAAAATGTTTGAAAAATATTTCTTATTCTTTCCTAGAACAGAAAATCATGTTGAAATAATTCACCGTAAAGACTCCCAAAATGTTCTGTTTACTTTAGATTTTCCTTAGGCTGGATGCAGTCAAATCCCTTAAAAATCTATCCAGTGCCATATAACATTGTGTGTATATAATAGTTTGTAAATAGCAAATAAACTTTTATCTATGGAATAGCAAATTTATACTTTCAATCAAATAGAAAAGCAGTAGCGAGGTACAATTTGTGCATAAGCAGTGAAAAAATCACAGTCACAAATATATAGATCTAAGCTAACAAAAAGTTATAAAAAACTGCAAATATACTTTTGAAGTAGCTTAAATAATCCAATCCAGATTTTAGTTATAATAGTTTAAGCAAATTTCAGAACTTCCATTGTATAAATTTAAGCTATATTTTGGCTGTCATGTGCAGTGCTTTTAGGCCATATTAATAGCAGTATTAAATATTCAAATGCTGTGCAACCATCTCATGGAAGCCTGGGTTGTTCTGTGGTTGTTTGTGGTGTATCTATAGGGTTCTGAAAAACTTTTACGAAGTTATGAGGCAGGTTTGTCTTTTTTAATGTGCTTACCACACACTGGCAATTTCAGAGAAGTTACATACACTAATAACTTCATATGACATAAAGAACATGGATGTCCCTTGTCTATGCTTCTACATATTTTGGTATTCAAGCCTCTGGCAGGAAATTAAAGGAATGGTTTAGAAATTAGAAAACTACAAGTAGTAAAAAAGATGAGAAATTATTCAAACACCAAAATATTACATTACTATTAGGGACATTTCCACCCCCACTGTTAAGAAATAATAAAGATATTGGATACTCTTTAGTGCTCTCAAAGGATGCAAAATAAACTGAGTAAAAATAGAGGACGTTAGACAATGAATGTTGTCCAAACGAAATACATTCAGTCTCTAACCAGACTTCCAAGGGAATGTCTAAGATGTGTGGTAAATTGTCTAATGATTTTGAAAAAAGTGTGTAGAAAAGCTGGCTATTACTACTGAGTGAATTACTTGTGATTACAGATTGATGTGCTTAGAATTCCATGAGTGCCAAATAAATGCTAAAAAATATCAGTGGCTGAATAATAGAGAGATTTTATTGCTGTTAAAACCAAGAGAGAATAGAAAGAGAAGCAAAACAGAATCACAGATCTGGTACATTCAGCATCAATCATTTTCAAACTCTATCCATAATAAATATCATCCTCGATAGTGGTATGGAAAATGATTGAAAATATTCCCCAAAAAATGAATTCTGTGCTGCTGTAAGAAAAGGTTTATAAAGAACCAATTAATTACTCAATTGCATTGATTTTTGGAATAGATTAAATTTAACATTCTATTTCCAAAAGCTGTAAGGAAAACAAAGCAAAAAAATTGAGTGTTTTTCCAGCTACCTCATTACATATTGTTGTTATGTGTCAAAGAAGTTGTTTGTGTTATTTAGCCAACTGTCAGTGCTATATTGCTATCATTTAAAAGTTAACAAATGCTCTATAATGTAAACTGAGCACAACGTTCTTATCAGCCCACAAGCCAGCTGCATTTTCTATCCTTAGTTTTTTAGTGTCTGCGAAGCACTGAGTAACTGCACAATATTTATTCTCTTTTTTTGTTAGCAAGCTCTATCAGTTTCCGGTGGGATCAAACCAAGACTTAATATTTTTGGTTTGTTTTGTTTTCAATGTTGAATAATACAAACATATATTTGTACATACATTTTAAATATTATCATCCTGATCAAGGTAAGAAATCATTCCAATCATATTGAGAGCTCTGTCTGTAGCAGCATAAGTGACCTGAAATTCCAGCTGAAGACCAACTTAACTTTTTGCATGTCACCTCAGTATGAATAACTGGACAGCACTAATGTAAGCTTAAGCAGAACACAAAGATAACTTGTGTGTTCCTTACCTATAAATGGGAGCAGCCTTGGTGACTTACAACTGAAAAAGATCAGCTTGTCTTGAAGTCCTTGGATGATTTGGTAAGGCCCATGTCATTTATAGTATATTAAGTGATTTCATTACTTACTATGTGCAAAAAATAAAATGATAAAAATAAATATGTTATTTCATCCCTTTTTTTTTTCTTTACTTGAGATAGAGCAGTATCTGTGAGGTTAAAGCATACTATTTTTATTTATCTTGACAGACTTAGAACCCAATATAATAAATGGGACACTTTGAAGTATGAGTTAGTACATGTAGATGTGCACTTGGTGGTATCTTACTCTCATAAATTATACAATAATTTGGGGGGAATGAAATATTCATTTATGATAATGATGATGAAATACACTACTATAGTCTAAAATGACTTCCCCTCAAGAGATAAATTATGAACTTTTATGGAACTCTGATGCTGATATGTTAAAGGACTGATACTCGCCAGAATTTTAATATAATATACTTAGCAAATAATCTTCCAGAGCCCTAAGGCTGTATATGAGTGTGCTCATTTACTGACCCTGGACCCTGATGACTTCTCTGGGGCTCTACCTAGGCAGGACACATCATAGCACTAAATTATCTTACTTTTTTCGCTAAATACAATTATCAGTGTTATATTACAAATACATATTATACTATAAACAATATAGATTATTTTTTTAGATTTAAAGATGAAAATAGATAGAAGGAAGCTAACCTTATAGGTGGAACATGATGCATGTCCACTTGGGATCTACTTGAAATCATTATAGGAATTTGACAGTAATGCATTTGAGGGATATTATGATATACATGAAAATAGTAAATAAATAATAGTTATGCATTTCTAGATGCCTTTTCGTTTCATGTAGATATTCCTCAAAAAATGCACTGGATTTTTGCTTATCTAAGTCTAACTCTGTTAAAATGTGCAATTATGAAACGAAAGGGACACATCTTTTACAGATACATTTTAATAATTTAGATTAAACCTGACTAAAATTGGGGGGGTGGGGGGCAAACAGCAGGAAAACCAATTTCCCTTACTTCTTACTAACTAAACAGAAAAAATACTAGTGCTGCAGCAACCATATTCAACAGCTAATATCAAGACCACAGTTAGCATAACAATTTAATATTATTGGCTGAAATAGATAAGGGTTAGTAGAGAAATCCTTGTATTTTCATATTCTAGAGTAAAAATGGTACTTTTATACATTAAAACTAGGAAGAAATGAAAAAATAAATGTTTCAGGCTAATCACCAAATTATTTTATTAATATAAAGACATTAAGTAATATTTGTAGTTCAGAGACTAGAACCTCAAAAATATTGAATGGAGCTTTTATCTACATATGTTCCAGTTTTATCTAAATATGTTATTAGTAATGCAATATCTCATACAAGGTCCATAAGGTACATTGTTTCCTATAACCTGCTAAATAAAGTAGTGTAAAACTTATTTAAACCCACAATCACATGATAGACTGTTGTAATGATCCATGGCAACATATATGCATCCCTCACAGTGATCTTTTGAACAACCCTAATTTATCACGGGGAACAGAATGTGTAACTTCCTGCTTCAGAAAATATAGACCATTAACATTCTAGTGTCCACTGTCTTAGAAGACTCACCTCTAACGCATCATCATAGAAAACACTTCGAAGTTTTTTCTTTGTCAATAACACATTAAGACCTCTGAAATAAAGCCTTTTGAATCATCATTATTTATTGGCTATGAAAACTCTGTACTAGCGAATGTGTAAATCTATGTGATGACTAAGAAGGATGAAAAGTGAACTATTAAAACATGTTTGGATGTGCATTCTAACCTCCTCTATTTATCTTGATTTTGATAAGACCTGAAATGTCCATTAGGAGTTGAAGATCTAGAAGTTCCATTTTGTTATTGACTGTGTATGTGAGTTACTTTATCCAGTTAGTATTTCCAGCCTCATATATTTGAATAAAGTTACAATCACTAACATTGTATGGTTTCTGAAGGTGGGTAATATTAGAAAATGTATTTGTGAGACAATTTTTAATGCTATAAAGTTTCATTCTAACTCACACAAATATTCCTGCAATAGCAAGGAATTAGCATCAAGGTTGCTAACTACAACTCATATCTAGCAAATAGTTATGCATGCTAGTAACTTTATCCTATTGATTTCACGGAGAATAAACATGAGCAAAATTATCCACAATGACGATGACTATTACTTTAATGTGCAAACTATGACAGCCTAACTAAGCATATTTCAAGACAGAACACCTCCTTGATCAATCAACATAATCATCAAGACAACATAACACAACGGCTTTACCGTGAATAATTAAACATCCATTTGCCTTTGAAAATCTCTGGAAGCACCTTTTTTCCTTCCATTATTTTTTTGTCTCCTTTCTCCCCTGCCACTTGTTTTAGGCAGCTTCATCCTAAACAGTGGTGTTTCTGTGTGGGAGTAGAACAAGAAATAGTTTAAGTAAGTGAAAAACACCGATCCACATCATCACTCCTATTTTCACATTCACAGCTTATCTCCATATACATCGTGTCCCCATTTTCTTATAGAGGTCTCAATGGTTCCATAGCACCATTATCATTTGCGGTCTAGACTGACAGAGCCAGAATTGTGTGTGTCTGTGTGTATATGCGTTTTTTTTCTCCCTTAGTGAGTATGAAGTTTATTCAGGGACATGTTCAGATGAGACTGAATTGGAAGACTTTTGCTCAATACCCAACTGTCCATCTTGGTTTAATCTCAAATATGAGAACACAAGGGAGTAAATCAAGTGTATCTGCAGAGCTCTTCTTTCGAGTGGTATTTGTGGAATCCAACATAAAAAAATGCTGGAGCAACACCTATCTTCCCAGGAGGCAGAAGGCATGTCTGTATGCAACCCTACTACTTAGTGTGACTTCTTTGGTACACCAAGAGAATTTTACTGCTTCTTTATCAAGTTCTGCTTCTCCATCTTGTCTCCTAGCACCAGCTACTTGTTTCTGATGCAACTCCAGTGATGGTAGTTTTGTTCCACAGAACAATGTAGAAGGAATGTGAAGTGGAATTCAGTGAGAGATTATGAGTATTGCGAATACATGGGAAATGTTCCTTTATTTTATATTTTTAAATCCTTCATTAGACTAAAGGTTCAGTTTGCAAAACCCATTTATTCTCTTATTTCTATCCTTTGCTCAACGGTTTACTGTACATTCTTCAGTACCCAGCTATTTCTATTCCTACTGTTCATTTAAATGTTAAAAACACAGATTCATTTCAACTGCAGAAGCTGTTCAAATACCATAAATTACCTGACTTAATGCAAAGAAATTCAGAGCTCAGAATGAAGCTCATCATGCTATGCACACATGACCCCACTTCAAGTATTAAACTGGTCTCAAAACAATGACCATTTTTTGTTGCAACATTGAGGTTTAACTAGATGAGTTGTGGGGCCCAATTCTGATCCCATTAAATTCAGTGGGGTTTCATTCTTAGCAGGATTTGAATGTAATTATTGTTGCTTTCATTTTTCATAAAACTGGCCTATTTTTGTCTTCAATCCCTTCATATGGCTATATCTATTTCAAAGGTTATGTCAGAGCAACAAATTTAAAAGAATCACAGAAAAAATAGAGAAAGGCCCTGTTCTTGCTCATTTCAGTATTCTTCGAAGTGACATGGCTAAATATCTCAGGAGGGATTTCTTGGATATGCTTGGACATGAGTTAGCATTGTACCTTGCTAATAGAACCTGAAATATAGAAGACTCATGAGAACCAGGGGACTTAGACCTAGACCTGCCAAAATTAGGTCTCATTTAAAAATTCTGCTTGTGTGTGCTGCAGTCACAGGAACGACTTCATTATGTAGTAGAAAAAGTGAAAAATACTGAGTTTGACAAGCTTATTAAAACTCTTAAATATCTTGTTTAAATAATCATTCATTAAAGAAACTTGCCACCTTATAAAAGAATCTATTTCTTGAAAGTCAGAATATAAATACTGTGAAAGAGTACTACAACTGAGGGCTTAGCTTATAGGCTAATTGGTGGTTTTCGCTAGTGATCAGATTTATATCTCTTGGCTAATTCCTTTTTCCTACATAATTTTAAAGAGTAAAATTTCTAAAGGTACTGAATCCTTCCTCCCCCACGTTGCAACGCTACATGCATATCTTTCAGAAATATGGCCAATAATATCTATCACTGTCTTTGGTGAGGTCCTAATCTCATAAAAAGTTTACTGTAAGCAGGATGCTGAATGCTCTAACAGTCCCAGTGAAATCCTCCTTATTCTGCATAAAAACTGATTGGGGTCAGCTGAAAGACTGGGGCACAAGAAAATGACACATTGGTAAACATAGTGGTGCCAGTGCTTGCAAGGCTTTTGTATAGTGGCGAAAGGTCATACTGCTTCTGGTGTGCATGTGATACTGCATGTGATATCTGTTAGAAACTGATCCTATTAATATTATAATGTAATAATACTTTAATACATAATAGTGTTGTAAGTATAGAAACTTCTACATTCTGTTAATGTTTTAGTCATGCAATTTGGTGTCCATGCTTCATGCTTGATGTTGATCTTTAACTTGTAGAGGTCTATATCCTTTATAAATTCTTTACATTGAATATTTTTACAAGAAAACTAACTATTGTATTTTAATTTAAAACCACAATTAAGTCTCATGAATTCCCCATCCCAAAGTGAAATCAAAGTCTGTATGTTGGAAACAAACTTTTATCCACAGTACTGAAACAGCTATTTTGGGGATATGGAAACAAACAAACAACCATAAAACCTCCAAGTCCCACAATTTTAAACTGACAGAAAGATCAGCTCTTGTGAACTGTTAACCAGTCACAATCTGCTTCTTAGGCAGTCTTATAGAAATGTATCTATTTGTGATTCAGAGATTTTAAGGCATGCTAAATTTATCAAAGCTTTTTGAAAGATGAAACAGTGGTTAACTGCCTTTAAAATTAAAAATATTTTATTGTGCTGATGAATTGACTTTAACTGTGGCAGTGCTGCGCACAGCTACACAGGTCAGGACATGAGAAGGATTTTGCTTATACACTAATTCATTACCTGTTCATCTTTGAGTGGTTACAAAAAGCTGGCCTTTCGCTTTATTAGTCATGCTTTAGAAGACACTAGTTTGTGCACCAGATATCTTAGCATATCCAAACGAATGACAAATCCTTCCAGTTATTTATTATTCATGAATAGCAATAAATAATGTTAATCATATAGCACTTATTAGTTTAGCCCTCTTTTAAAAATCAAAGGTACAGGAAGGAAGGCTGAACATAAGAGACTGTCGAAGATTTCTCTTTTTCTGTGGTCATTCCCGTAGCTCTGATCTATTTTCCGTAGAACTAAAAACTGAATAGAAAACATTTAACCAACTGGGGTTGTATCATGCAGCAATAATCAATATATAAATATTTTTCTTTGAATAATACCATTTTACTGATTTGAAGAAAAAAAAATAGTTGCAAAAAGGTCAAAAAGAACTCAAATGCTAATGAACTACAGAATTATGAGCATTCATAATATATTCTTAAAGAACTCTGAAATTACTCTGACTTCTTCAGAATTAGGTATAGCTGGAGAAAGACCCAATATTAGTCAAGGTTTAGTGGTAGAAGATTGTTAATAATCTTTCTCTACTCCATTAGGTATTTTGGAATTCAAAATCTAAAACCATTTAGTGCAAGAGGTGTAGCTACATCCTCCAAAAATCCTAAGGTATAGGTCCAGATTGGGTTCTTGAAACAGGCACTATAGACCAAAAAGGTGAGGATTTGCAAAGCAAAACTTTTGGTGTAAATGATATAAAATTGAAATGTATCAGTTTGATTAGCTCTACTGCATGCAAGGAAAAGCTGAGAGAACTGAATTTTTTCATTCTTAAGAAAGACAACTAGGGGAAATACCATTGTTGTTTTCAACTATTTAATGGGAGATTATAGAAAAGACAGAGCCAAATCCTTCACAGAGATTAATAGCAATAGGAGGCAGCAGGCACAAAATGCAACAAGGCTAATCCTGATTAGTTATTAAGGACTTCCCCCCCCCCCATCTACAACAAGGGTAGTCCTACATTGAACCAGATTGGAATCTCCATTCTTGGACATATTCACTGGACAAAGCACTGAGCAATCTGATCTAAGTCACTCTTGCTTTCAGCAGGGGTCTGGACCAGATGACATCCAGAGGTCCCCTCCAAGATGTATTGTACTAGTGTGCTAGCCAGGACTGAGGGACTGAGTGACCATTTCTAATCACAGTGCATTTGGTGTGCTCCTAGAATGCACTTTCATGTTTAATTTTGTCTGAAAGCAATCCTGTTCATACATGTTAGACTGCTCCATTGTGTGAACCAAACTAGAAAAAACAGAAATAATTGAAATACTCGTTTCAGTTATATATGCCTGATATGGATTAAAACATCGATGTTGCTGCGTCCTGGATGAACCTTGAGAAGGAAGTTGGACAGATCCAAAAATATCACTTAACCATATTGGACGCTGTAGCGCTTATACATTTTAAATGTATTAATCAGGGTATAATTAATATTAGTTTCTCTTGGACCTATATATATGTGTACTAGAATAGTGGAACTAACAACAGTGCATACATATTTTGTAATACCTGTGATGGCAGTCAGATACAACATAGGAGCAGAAGCATGTGAGTGATTTGACTGCTAAAGGGGCAAAGAAAGGTGAGTGTGCTCAATTGAAAGAGACTGCCAAGTGTTAAAACATTGCCAGACAAAGGACCAGTACAAGGGACTGAGAATGAGCAGAACATCCTTCCAAATGCATTAGGATGTTGACTGACAAAACCACAAACACGGTAAGCAGTATCAGGAGCAGATGAGCCCTCCCCCTTTTTTTTTTTTTTTGGCAGGGTAGAGAGAGGGAGTAGCATAAAAACAAGAGGCATAAGGAAGGAGAAGCAGAGAAGAAAGAAGACAAGACCACTTCAGTTCTGGCTTCTCTCATCAATGAGTTCTCAAGTCTGATCACCCTGACCTTGGTGACCAAGGACCACCAAGTGCTGCAGTCATCAGCACCAACTATACAGCATTTGGTACTTACAGGTAATTTGAGACATTAAAGACTAATAATTTAATCTGCATAGTAATCATTATTAATGAAATGTAAGAATTAATTATTGGCAAGAAGGGTGCTGTTAATGAATGATTTTAGTAAAGTTCTGTTTTAAAGTTTAAAACTGGCCTGACTTGTCAGTCTTCTGAAGATTCTTGTCACAATGATCTCTAGTTCCTTAATTTGTGTTACACACAGACACATATTCGGTTACAATAACCAGTAAAATAGAATGTTACCATATAATTAGTTTTCCTGGAGTTTTGTATTTCTCAGAAAACATACAATTACAATGAGTTACAGCAGCAACCTCTACCACCTGGTATTTGAAATAAGAAATCAGAAAAAAGATTTATGATCTTTCAGCCTTCCTACCTAATTAGCATCACTTGTGCCCAAGCCCATAATATACCCCTAGGTTGTATATATGTACCATGGAACACATGAATACCACTGCATTTAATAAAAACTAATTTCCTGCTGGAATTTTATTCCACTGTGTGAACGTGGAATGGCTCAGAAATTCCTAACCTTTCATAAAAAGCTGTTAGATTCACATTAAATACCACTGATTTTAGCCTAATAAACTGTGCGGGTTGGTCCCTACAATGGTTTTATCCACATTAAGAAGGATTTAATTTTTAGTCTAGTCTACACATCAGAACAAAAAGTCTTTCAGAAGCTGCACATAAAACATGGGCATGCTTTGCAATCTTTACACAACTGTACAGTTCAGTTCAGACAAAAGGAAAAAAGATACATAACTTTCAGATGGGTAAATAACCTAAACATTTACTTAATTGATTCAGGTTTTCAGACATAAAACTAGGTGTTCCCTTCAGTGAAACTAGGAAGCTTGATCTTTAAATCAGTGTTAGCGGTGTACAGACTCTGACTTAATCATTAACTCTTTGGTTTTCCATGGAGACATATTTAAAAAAAAAAAAAAAGAAAAAAAAAAGCCAAAGTAAAAGAACAAAAGCAGTAAAAATTACCTGAAAATAAATGTCTTTAGGGATCACAGATCATATATGATGACCTTCAAAACCTGCAATATGATTTATGCCTTTAGATACTTTCAGTAATGCTTTGGGAGTGATCTGCACCTTTAGATATAATATCACAGTAAGTCATTGACAATACTTCAGTAAACTTCTGCAACTAAACATGTTTTGTTGTGCCTCAGCATCATGTGTAATCAGACTTTCCATCAATTTAACAGAGGGCAGTCACACTTACAGAAAGGAAGCAAGAAGACAGTAGGGGGCAAATATTACTTTTTATTTCAAAGTTCACTATTAACATCATATGGGATCTTTGTTCTGGCTGTTCTAGTTGGTTTTTTTTCTAGAACTTCTGTTCTAGAGTTAGAGGGGTTTGCATCTCACAGACTTTGTGCAACAAGTGAGCAAAAAGCTTTATATGTTTATATGTGTAAAAGAAAGATGAGAAAAATGGTAAACCTAGTTTAATGGGAACATAGTACTTCACCTCCATCGCATTCTTGTATTTTTTTTGAGCATTCATATCATATTTCAAACACCTACCAACTATTTTTTGTTAATATCATTATGATATAACCCAATTTGAATCTTAAAACAAAATTATATTGTAACAGTCATCTTAAAGTTGATTATTAAGAAAGATATTTGGTGGATTTTTTATCTAAAATGGTGCAAAATTTTAAAATAATAAAATAAATATATTTTAATACAGCTTGATAAGTTATTGTAGAAGCCTTGTTCGTCTAGCTGTGCTACATAATTTAGGTTTAAATAAAAAGAATCAAATACAAACGCTTGGTTGCATATGTTTAGTGCATATTCAAGGTGCACAGGAACAACATAACATGTAAAGTTAATTTATGTCTCAATTTTGAAATACATTCAAAACCATAGAAACAGTAACCTGAATGACATCAAATACCCATCTATGTCAGTACTCTGTTAGTAGCAGTTCAGGTACTTGGTAAAAGAATTCAAGAACGCCAGAAAAGAGTAAAAGAGAAGGGCAAGTGTTGGGTGGTTGTTTCCCAGAACACCTTTCCAGCCTCCAGCAGTTTGTCATATTTGTGTTTAACAGCTGTTGGTTTTGTTCCACATTTTTGTCCAATTCCTTTCTGAATCCACATAAACTTTTAGTACCTACAACTCTGACCTCCATAATTTAACTACACACTGCACATGGAAGTACCCATTTCTGCATCTTTTGAACCTGCTGCCAGTCAAATTTATTTTATATCTACTACTTGTTTTAAAGGAAGTGAGCAATTTCCCTCTATTCACCTCCTCCAAAACTTTCATAACTTTATAGAAATACCCTCACAGTCTTCTGTTTTTCCAGACTGAAAACTCTTTGTTTACTTAATCATTCCTTCTGCAGAAGCTATTGCATATATATGATAATTTTTGTTATTTTTTTTTATGATTAATCCTTCTCGAAGAATCCTTTTTGAGGTGAAAGATCAGATCTGAACACATCATCCAAGACATTACAGAGAGTTTTTGAGGGTTTACATCTATGTGTATCTGCATAATGTGTATGTATGTTTTATATATATATATAGGCTATCTGACTAAAAGCTAATCAAATTAACTAGAAAGACACCGTCAGCACCAAATGGGCAATGCTTGCCAGAGGAACCAAGAAACCCAGTCTGTGAAGAACAAAGTACATTGACTCTGTCACTCCTAAGAAAATCAAGAAGAGTCATCAGGGCGTCGTCCCTGGAGTTAAAGTCACCAAAAAGAGTCATAGGGATATGTGCTCAGCCTCCCTACTGACTGCGTCTGGGCACACGGAGCCAAAGCCACCTTGTATCTGCAGGATTGTGACAGGAGGACTCCACACTATGGGACTTGATGTTCCAGTA
Source organism: Ibidorhyncha struthersii (assembly GCA_013398815.1). Classification (NCBI taxonomy): domain Eukaryota; kingdom Metazoa; phylum Chordata; class Aves; order Charadriiformes; family Charadriidae; genus Ibidorhyncha; species Ibidorhyncha struthersii. Next base: position 184,840 of record VZSZ01009387.1, on the reverse strand, counting down.
GCTGGCCAAATTTAGCTACCCCAACACTATATAAATGCATTTGGGTAGGTTGGTATACCCACACAGACTCCTCTCTAGTTCTTGATACATGTGGGTTTGTGTACAGGTAGGAATTTGTGTGGATGTGCATGCATGTGACGCTGTGTCATCGAATAATACCCAAACTTTTCTAAGTACTCTGAGCAAAGAAAATAGTTTTGCAGATGAATAAATGAGAAAGAAATAATGTTAAATAATTTGAAAATGTATAACGTGAAAGCACCCGAAAATATAAAAAAAAGACAACTTGAATTCTCGGTGAATAAAATAAGCATCTATGCATGTTAGATGGTTTCTACTGCTTTTCAAAACTGCAGGAGGTTCTATATTACCATTCTGTTCTAGAAAACAACATTTTACACACCCCACAATAGACCAGCACTGTGTAGGAATCGGTATCATTTTAGAAGAGGAATCATAACAGAAGAACTTTCCTTTCTTTTTTGTCTCACGACACTAACCTATTACATTTTCTCCTTTTGGCTTTATGCATACTGAAGTCCTGGCTAAACAGAGACATAACTTCACCAGGAAAACATTTCTTTCCAATATGTCCCGTGGCATGGTGGATATTGTGTTCTACAGGCACTCACTTTTCTTACTGAGGGGCAAATGCCTTAATCATGAGCTTATTATGCAAAAAAAAAAAAAAAGTGTCCATCTCTACTTTTTAATGAGTTTCAGTGCAATCATATTTGCGTTCATCATGCTTAGAGTAAGACTAGTGATTCAGGCTATACTGGAGATGCAATCAATGTTTAAGAAAGTCTCTGATTAAATATAGATTGTAATTGAGTATGAAAGTGAGAGAGGCTCCTCAGGAGGAAAAAAATAAAGGATGCAATAATACATATCTTTAGTGGTCTTGAAGAACATTTTCACTTACCGAAGGAAGGGCCTCTTGATTTTTGAATGCCTTCATTGTCTGTTGGGAAGCCTGAATTTCTGCCTGAGGTCTTGGGATCTCAGCTCTGCCTATATTCCAACCTGAAAGAAATACAGGACATTTGGATTTTTCCCTCTTATTTAAATGTAAATGCCCAGACTAAAATGTGATATTTTTAATATCCCTTTGATACACGAACTTTAAGCTTTATGCTAATTAAATTAACCTTTATAATTTTAATCAAATGTTATTAAAGATTTTTTAAATCCCTGTAAACCTCAATAGAAAGGAATAAAATGACAGTATGCAATCCAAAATAATCACTGCATTATTTGAATGATGCAAAAAAAAAAATAAGAAAGGAGTTCAAATAGTTTTTCAAAGCAAAAAGACCTGCCAATGATATGGTAAAATTTTCAGTGCCTTGAAAGAGTTTTTTTAGGATTATCTAAGAGCTAATGCTTTCTTTACATCTGTGAAGTACTCATACTGAAAGTGATGTCAAGAAATAGTTTGTAGAACAATTTTTAAAAAGAATAAAAATAAATCAGATACAAAATGCCTTGCTTTTAAGACATTTCTTTGCTGGTTGTCTGTATGCAGGTCTATTGTGACTGCAGACTTTCTAGAGCAGTGATTATTCCTATGCATTCCTGTAGTATCTAGGAAGAAAAAGAGATTCTCCCCTTGGTAGAATATTCTAAGGGATTCTTTAACAAAATGTAGAGAGCATACAATAAAAAGTACTTAAAAGTAATAATTTAACTCTTACAGATTGTAAGGCTTGCTCTCCTCATTTAATTCTTGCTATAAACAGTTAAAGAGGCACCAGCTTGCAAAGAACATTTCCACATGAAGGATTGGAACTTTCTCTGAAGAATTATAGGACTTTCTCCATTAAGCCAAAATCATATCTGATTTGCATTCTGCATATCCCATTGAAGATGGCAAGATTAATAGAGCTATATATGAAGAGTAGATGAGTGTTAAATTTGTCCTATTGTTTAATATTCAGTTTGAAAAAGGTAAGAAGGTTGAATATTTAAATAAATTGGTTTCAGTACAACTTTGCACAAAATGAATGATCATAATGAATCTACCAGTGGTATTTTTTGACTAGCCTGCCTTACAATGATAATGAAAGTATTCATATATCCAGTTTTACTCATCAGTAAGCAACACTGGAATGTAACAGTGAATTTGGCCTCTGAGGAAAGTCGCATCAAAGCAAATCAAATTAAGATCTAGTTTTGATCCTGGGGAGCAAGTTTCCGGAATTCCATTAGTTGCCTGTACAGGGAACAAAGGTATTTATACTTTCCTTTTCCATCTTCTCTTGGGATCAGAAACTAACCATCACATACCTTTTTATCTTTCTTGCTGCTAATGTGTCATCCCTTTTCATAACACTGTTTCTGCTCACCTCTTCATCCCTTTTTCCAAGCCTGTTTTTCTCTAAAAGCAGTAACCATTATCCCCCCTTACATTATTTTAAATAGGTCTCACTTCCCACTTTTTCTTTCCTTCTGTCTTCTGTGCTTTCCAGCTTTTCATTTCCTGTAATAATGATAAACACCTTAAAATACAGCAAAAAGACATGTTAAATCATCAGATCCTATTTTTCTTTTTTTTTTTTCTCTTGGATGCTTTCAACAATATGTTCTCAAGGTATATGTAGAGAAAGGCTGTGTTATGAAGAAAATGACTCTTGCACCTTTGTTTTGGAAGGTGGGTTATCCACTATCCTGAAGTTGAACAGTGAATACATCATGTCATCATGGAACCACATGAGTTTTACTTCACATTGATTTCTGCATGGCGAGCACAATAGTCACTGTTTCTTTTGGTGTAGTAGTGGGGTTTTAATACTGTGAAATAAACAAATACAACTCTCCCTGCTTTCAATTTCTTTTCTTTTCTAAATGTCTTTTGTAGGTCTTTAACCAAATATCTGAAAATTGTATATTTGTCAGGAAATCTAATGAAAAAAGCATTGTTCAAATGGTTGAAAACTTTATCAAACACATTGTTAGATGATCTGGATGAAGGGGCAGAGTGCACCATAGCAAGTTTGCTGATGACACAAAACTGGGAGAAGTGGCTGATACACCAGAGGGTCCTGCTACCATCCAGAGAGACCTCAACAGGCTGCAGCAATAGGCTGACAGAAGCCTCATGGAAAAACCCCAGGTACCATCTTTAAAGTTTATATACACTTTATATAAATTTTACACATTATATCTGCTATACCTACAATTGTAGTACCAGTTTCATAAAATCAAAATAAAATCTCTCCTTTCACAGTATAACACTTTTGAGAATACACCTTGAGGTAGCAGACTTTGAGAAATGAGAACCAGATTCATAAACAACCCTATGTGTGCAAACTATAAAAGATGATCATTACCAGTAGAGTGAATGAAGGGAACATATACTGAGGCATGAATCATATTAGATTTGAACTGAAAAAATGTGAAATGTAAATAGAACAAAAAGAAAATATGAATTGATAAGTATGAATACCCCTGTATTGTATGACTCTTCAGATTAGCTGAGTGCTAAAAACAGGCAAATGAGTGGCAGTGGGCCTCAACAGAGAGGAATTCTACGTTCAGGAGAGAAAAAAAAACAGGAAAGAGTGAAACACTAAGAATCGAGAGGTGAAAACTGTCTGTTGAAGCAGAAAACTGTTTGGATGTGACTGTTACTGAAGGAACATACAGTACTACTAAACATGTTTGGTTTAAACAAGTTCGATTATCTGACTTTTAAATCCTGCCTTGTGGTTAGGTGTAGAAGAAGGAGGGAAGAAGGGCGAATGAAGCATTAGACTGTACATTATACCAAAGGACTAGGCATATGATTCAGTATTAATCTAATTGGGATGTGCTTTAAAACAAACTTTGCAATTACTGAAAAACTTGCCTGTTCATACAGAAAGGTATTAAGAAATATATAATTACATGCCTATCTATACATTAATTGTGGTAATATTTAAATTCTTCACAGAGACTAAGTTTTGCTTTGAGACCCTCATCTCTAGCGAATTAGTTCCCATCCCCACCAACTGACTGGGCTGTAAATTTAATCAAAGACTTCTAATCCTGCAAATTACTGGGCCTAGGCCTTTAGTTCAAGCAAGAGGAGCTCATGGTCTTAACCCTAATAGTGAAATAACATATTGATTATTATCTTGCTTATTGAGCACACAGCGATGTCAATTACTTACCCCAAGCAAGATACACAGTTTGACTGCCTTTGTTCATGAAAGTTTTCTAAATAGGAAGAAAACTTTTTCAAAAAGCACTAGTTTTGTGAGGGTTTTAAAAAGTATTTTTACTGTTAAAATAGCAAAATACATTTCTTGATGAATGGTTTTGGTAATTATTATAGCTTTTATGTTATGGATACACACACATATTCATATCACGACTTGTACAATTTTATGTAGACCAAAAAGCATTTTCATTAAATGCCCAGTGAACTTTTTATTAAACAAACATCTTCTCTTGTGGCTTAAAATAAAAGATTAAAAGAGACCTTTAAATTAATAAATTATCATAAAACAGGTTATCTGTAGTATTAGGAAAACAGTCCTTTTTTACAGCTTTCTATTGTAATGAGATTGAATACTGGCTTTTTAAAATTTGATAACAGATGCATATTCATCACAGACATACAAAGTAGAATTGTTAACATAACAGCAAAATCTAAAGCACAACTTAGGAAACATAAAATTGTATTTCTAATGAAACTTACAATTTACTCTGTCTCTCTTTGCAACTATTCTCTTTGAAGATGATGGATCGGTCTATTGTAATGTACATACTTGGTTGTTATTTTCCAGTTGCAGACCTGTGGAGTCAGAGGTAAGTTGCATGATTTTTGAGTCTTTTGTCTGACTATCACTAAACCCAGTTTAGGCTACATCAGCTGAAACTGGACAAATAATGATTAAAAATCAGTTATTTTTTATTGTGGGGTGGCAGGGATAATCTTTTTCTATAGTGTACAAATACACTTTAGGCTAGAAGTATATGAAAATCTCTGAACAAAACTTTTTTTTT
>VZSZ01009387.1:110849-179817 GCA_013398815.1 Ibidorhyncha struthersii | reverse complement strand
AGGAAAACCAAAGGCCCCCCCCCCCAAAAAAAAACCAAAATAAACACCCAACTTTTAGAATTGTTGTGTATGTGTATTGTTTTTCTTTTTTTATTTTCAAGAATATTCAAATAGTCAAGATCAAGAGAAAGTGTTTCCTTTGATGTAAAAAAAAAAAAAGAAAAAGAAAAAAACATTGACCTAAAGCATTTTTCCTAGTCTTTTCACTGAAATTTTGATTAATTTTTGCTTTGAATTGGCTTGAAATACTTTTGGATGTGCAACAAATAAATTTTTTAAAAAAAAATCAGTTCTTCACTCAGCTTTGAGACTAATTTTGCTGGAGGCAGTGATAGGTACCCAAGCTCCTGGTTTCCTACTTCCTCAAATGAGCTTCTCACTGTTGTCATAGTTACAGAGACATTTGCACCTGCGAACTTCCTCATCTCCCTGAATGAAAACTCTCAAGCAGTAGGTCTCTTCCCTTACTTTCCTCACAAGAAAGGTTAATCTTTTTTTAAAAATACTTCAGCTATGCTGACCAGTTATTTTTGGCTATACTGGTCGGATTCGACTTTTCTTTCTTTTAGCAACCTGTCAGCGGTTGTATTTCAACTGACAGTCTTTACAACTTTAATAATTTTATCCTATTTATCTTTTTCGCTAAGGATTTTTAAAAAAAAAAAAAAAAGAAAAAAAAAAGGAGGCTTTGTATAGAAAGTTGAATCTGTCCACTGCCTCCTTCAAGATGTCCCCTTGCCAACATCAGGGCAAGACCGGCACAATTTAGTATGGTTAATACAACAGGTTTATTTTGCTGCTCCAGACTGCTTTGATTAGGGGGAGGTCTTCCTGGTGGGACGGTTTCTGAATAGCTTCAGTCAGGTAGTTCTCTTTACCTTTTCCTCCCTTGCTCCTCTTTCTATAGCAACAATCTATCTGAATTTTAATATTTCTTTATGGAACTCAATTTTGTTGATATTATGGCCTCTTAGAGACCCCCCCCAGCTAGAACCCTTTTTTGTTATCTTTTGAAATTCTTTGCTCAAAGTGACTTCCTGACCCTTCTCTTCCACATCTTTTGTCTTAAAATTTATATAATTTAATTATATTCTTTCATAATTTTACTTTCAGGGTAAGCTGTTTCAGCTATATCAGTAGAAAAATCCCAGTTTATGAACATTTTTAGAGCAATAGAGTTCTTGATAGCCCTCTAAGTGCTAGCATGTTTCTTAGGGTTTATATTCAGTAATCTCCTAGTAGCTGTAAGAGACAGGAAGAGTAGCAGGGGTGAAATTCAGTTCCAGGTTTTAGCCAGTTGTGGGTTTCTTTTCACAACATGCATATTTGGCTCAGCTATTTAAATACGGCATACCCCATCTGGCCTTTGGCTGCCACTCCTCAAGTGTGCCTTCTGAAGGACCTGAGACATAGCTGTCAGCTGCATGAAAAAGACTTGGATATTGTAGTGCATCCAAAATGGCACAAAAAATCTAATTTTAGTCAGTAAATCAAGCCCAGTATGCTATACAAGGGGGCAAAATATATGTGTCCAAACAATGCCATTTGACATATTCCTGGGCATTACTTCAGACCCTGCTGGTTCTGTGTCAAGTCTTGTCCAATAATTCTCCAAACCTTTGTTGTAAGCATAAATATGAGAAAGGTTAAAATATTAGATCTTGTTTAAGCTCAGTTATATTAAATGCTGACTCTTTGTCCCTGGGGCTGGTGCCTACAGTAATTTTTGTTCCTAGTTCATGGTCATACTTCTGAGAGATCTGAAGACTGGTAGCTTATTAATACATGTAATCTGTTTTCTTTATATTAATTTTGAATACCTCCAGAGAGAAAAAGCTCTATAAACTGTTAAGGTAAAGTAGTCTCTTATCAAATGAAAGCTTAATGACTGTGAAACTAAAACTTGTATGACTACCTGTGTAGTTAGTCACAAGGTTTGTGATAATGAAAATACTCATATTTTTTAGCTTAAAGATTTATTGTTTGATTTCTAACATGGATAACTCTCATCAAAGTAATTTCTAACTTTCTGTCCGTAAATACAAACAGCATTTATAAAGCCATACATTACATGTAGGAAGTTGTCAAATATTTCCTTGTCAGAGTTCATCTTTTGACTGCATTTGCATTGCAGGATTCAGTTACAAAATGAGTTGTTTTGGTAATGTGCACCTCACAAACCCATCTTTATTTTTATTCATTTTACCTTAAATTTCCCTTTTCCTTTCCCTTCCATTTCTCTTTCCCCAGTATGTGTCGTTTCTTTCAGTGATTAAATAGTATCTTGGGATAGCAGGTTGTTGGTAAAAGCGTATTTCAAAAAGTGTAAGAGAAGGACCCAACTGAGGAGTCAGTTAAAACATTTCATTAGCTCAGTTCTGCATTCTATGCCTCTATAAACTGTTTTTTAGGATAAAAACAAATCCAAAGTTTGAATCTGTGAAAACTCTTTTTTATTCCCCTTTCAAAAACTGAAGAAAACAAGGAAAACTTTTTGCCGCTATATACCTAAACATTTCTGTTGTATTTTTCCAGCTGTCAAAAAAATTCTTCATACAGTTTTGGCCTTCAAGAAATTCCCAAAGCTGGTTGCTTGTCCAGCTGTACATTACCATTACTATGTACTTTCCTGATAGAGATTACTTGTGCACTGATGGAACATAATGTTCTATAACATGACATAAAGCAGTAATAGCATGTAATATAATCCTTGTTATATCTTTAATAATGGGATAAAACTAAATTACAGCATTTGATATTGCTGACTTAATTTCAGATGCTCATCTTTTACTGGAAACCTAATCTATGCCAGAAGTGGTCATTGACGATCATAAGCAGTGCAACTAAAATATAGAAAATAGAGTTCAATTACATTTTACCGTTAAAACTGAATTTAAGGATTGTAAGCTCATTCGAACAGAATATTGTTATTTTTCACCTTGCAAGTTTAAATATGCATGCATAGTCTTTGATAGATTCTCCCACAGCAAACAGAATACTTGTGTACAATTTACCCTTGAGAATCTCATCAGCCTTTAAATGATTTTTGTACATTTTCTGAATGTTAGAGCATTGTTTAAAAAGCAATTTTAGATACCATAGGATTAAAAATTACATCACAAGACTTTATATTTGTTTTCCTCCGTGCACAGTCCTCATTTCTTATTATTTGTTTGTTTATTGTATTACAGAAATTTATTCAGACTCCAATAATGAAAGGGATCTATAGTGCAAACACTGTACAAATACATACTTAGGAACAGCCACTACTTAAAAGATTTTACTTTACTAAAGACCAAATAACTGTGCTGGCAGTTGTTACTGTTTCTTGATATTTCCCCATAAGGCCCTGTTACTTGAGGGTTTTAAGTTCTTCATTGTTTCACTTGGCCTGAAATCCTGCATGCTGAACTTTGTGTTCAAAATTTATCTTTTCTAGAAAGCTTCCTTACAGGTAGCTCTGGATCTAACACAGAAGAGGAAAAGGAAAGTCAGACATTCTGGCATTAAAAGAAAATAAAAAATACAGAAATCTTTGACACTTTGAAATCTTTAAGCCTTGGGGTGAAAACTTGAATTCTTCTTTGGAAAATCTTCTGCCATTTCTTATTGCTCTAAAAGTTGACAACAATGGCCTCTTCGGTAGTGAAAAAATATCTTTCAGAATGTGTTTCCAAACTTCCTCCTACTTTCACTTGCTGGATTTGATTTCTGTAAACATTATATAGGTCTTTTGCTTTTTCTGATGTTCTGAGTAGTTTTGGGGTTGCATTTGAGAACAAAGAGTTTACAACTAATTCAAGTGTTAATACATTATGTAAGTATGGCAGCTTTTTTTTTTTCTCTTTATGAGGATGGAATGAATCTAGCAAGAGAACAATCCATAGGAAATCATACCTATTGAAAATATATTAAAATAATTTTGAAATTCTTTCTCAAGAGCTTAGAAGTTCTTGATCAACACTGCTCAACTTCAAATAACTTCTTATCGGGCAAAGATTATCAAGTTCATAAAAGTTTTTCAGACAGCTGAAACAAGCTGTAAATTAACAGTGAGGACTTCCACTCAATGTCAAAGACCAGATCCAGTTCTTACGGTTTTGCTATCTGCTTAATTATAACCTTAGTATTACCTAAATATCTAAGAAAAAGCACTTTCTGACTCTTGGACCTGAAAATGCTTTCTATGTAAAAGCACATAACAAACTATTTTGGATACATGCAATGTGCATTTATCTCTGTTTCTGACAAAATTATGTTTTCCTGGGAAAGGATTTGTGTATCCTGGCCACGTGCGTTTCAGCTGTGGCTGAAGTTATACGTACATGTCTTCAGCCCCTTAATATTGTTCATTCTTCTGCTGCAAGACTTAGTTCTATTTCATTTTTTAGCTGAAAGGTAAAGGAGATTGATCTATGCTATAATTTTTAAAGGAGGAAGATACACCAAAAAAATATTTAGGGTACACAGTTTTCAACAAGTTATTACAGATCCCAATAGTACAAAATGCTGACAAGTGGGGGTTTTATACTTATAAATTTTATTTGCTCTTTTATTTTGATTGTGAACTCTATTAAAGAAATGATGTAGAAGATACTTATAAGAAACTATTTCCTGTACCCCTGTTACATCTCACATACTCCTGAAAACTCTTTTTAATCGCCATTTACTATCTTATTTGCAGATATACTGGTATCTCTTTCCTGCTTGAGGAAATTGAATGGTTTCAGTGGATTCTAGTTTTTCAATAATTAACCCTTACACTTCTAAGCCTGAGTTCTTCCCTTTTACTGTTTGACCTTGATGGGATGTTATAGAATCATAGAATCAACCTTTCCTCTGATCATAGAATCATAGAATGGTTTGGGTTGGAAGGGACCTTAAAGATCAACTAGTTCCAACTCCCCTGCCATGGGCAGGGACACCTTCCACTACACCAGGTTGCTCAAAACCCCATCCAACCTGGCCCTGAACACTTCCAGAGATGCGGCATCCACAACTTCCCTGGGCAATTTGTTCCAGTGCTCCACCACCCTCATCCATGTGACCAACAAAGATGTTAAATGTTTTTTTTCCCAGCCTTGCCTTGACTGGCCTTGCCTCCCCTCTGCTTCTCCCTCTTCCTTTACAATTTAGCTTAGGTACTAAATGAGTAAAAGACTAAGAAACCACATAATTTAAATTCAAATTTGTTGCTTTCTTCTGACAATTTTCTCTGAATTCAAAAACATCTCACAAAAGGAATATCAAGTCTTACAGGTATATTTGCATTTTATCACTGCTGAATCAGAGTAAGCTATATTTCAGTCATCACATATGGGAAAGCATGATAGCAAGCTTCTAACAGAAAAAAGCTCAGTGTTTCCTTGTTCCAGAAAAATGGAAGTACTATCAGTTAAGAGCTGACATAGTGGACAGGGCTTAGAATCCAGCGTAGAAGGCAGTTCTTTTTCATGCTACCTATCAGTTATCTGAAACCCCTAGGCAAACACAATATGTTTATGTTTCTGTTTTCTTACCAACTTGGGCAGATTGGTTAATTTCAATGTTTAGGATAATTGCTAAAGAAGAAAATAATAAGGATATGAATTTATTTTCATGGGAATTTCATTTCTGCCACCTTAAAGAAATGAAAATAGCTGTAGTTTCTTTCCAATATCATTTCTTTACAGTAACATTGCAGTGTGGGGGAGATTAACTTTTTTCTTTAATTTTCCCCTTCTCTTGTTTACACCAAGAAGGTTTTTTGGGGGTTGTTTTTTTTGTTTAGATTTTTTTCCTTTGTTTCTTTGGCCAGTGCCTTGGAATTTACTTTCAGTGGTGTTTCCATCAATTTTTGGAGAATAGAACGTCCTGTTGCTTTCTTCTGAAATTGACAGTGTAAGGTACGTGGATAGAGAGTGTCTGCTCCATTAAGGGTCTCCAGTCAAAGAAGCCATAAACAAGAACACAGAGACAAACCTGACTAACACATGATAAGCGAGGTCCTGAGAAGAACAAACCTTGTCGTTTGTAGTAATTGGTATGCTTACCTGGAGCATGAGAATGTTTAGTTTCTCAGTTGGGAGGATAAGGAAAAGGAGGGAAAATATACACAGAGACATAAAACCTGTCTAATTAGTGTTAACAAAGACAACCAGAAACAAACATCTTCGGTCACACTACTTGGTCAGTAGCATCTCTACTGACTGAATCAAACAGGAGAGCAGCATCCACATACCTCAGCTTGGGCAGAGACCCTGGGGCACCATGGCACTGGGCTGGGCTCCAGCAACTGCGTAGGAGGGTCCTGGGCTGAAGCTGCTGGAGGCAGTGGCCTTGTGTCTTGACATCTGGAAGGAAGGAAGGGAGGGAGGGAGGGAGGGAGGGAAACACAAATTCTCTCTTATTCAGGATCCTGTTCATTTCTAAAAGCGATTTCAGTGACCAGCCTTATGTTACACTACAGAGAACCATACATCCACTTATTGGCTCCTTGACTAATGTTGGGAGTGCTCTGTGAAGAAGAAAAGCAATGCTAAGGGCTTTCTTTTTCAGTGATATTCTCTGAGCTCTTGTCTGATGTAGAAGTAACAGGTAATAAATATTTTTCTTTTCTAGATATTTCATCTGAGGCATGAATTTGCTTTGAAGAATTCCTATGTCCATTGGTGACAAATACAATTCTGAGTATCATTCAGAAATGAGGTAATACCACCTTTTACTCTTCTAACTGGAATGAAGTTCATATAAGTTTTCATAACACAGTTTTGAATTACTGCATTTTCAGAAATATTCAAGAGGATTCAGAGATACTGCTGACTGCCTCAGGCACTATATGTTTTGCCTTCAGCTGCCCCCCACACACATCAAGCTCTTCTGCTTAAAGCTTCTGGGTTTCACTGAGAAGGCTTATGTTCAGACCTACTGTGACATGGAAAACTACATCAAATTACTTCTTTCTAAAATGTTCTTTTTCACTTGTTTATGCTACATTTTATACTTACTTCTTAACTTCTGAGTATGTGAGTTTTGTGGTATATAAAAGGAATTAACACAGCATCTTATTATCCAAATCTATCATATTGTATGCCATGACTATCAGTTCAAAAGACTTCAGGGTTTAGCAATTACATTAGTAATATATCATTTACCACAGAAAAACAGTAGCCTGTCCCTACAATCGCTTATTTTCCCTGGTTAAGACAAAACCAAGAAACAAGCTCTTCCCTGTAACTCTAATAAAAGATTCCATCTGTAGCACTTTGAAAAAACAGAAGTGCTCTACAAACAGGATAAAGCTGTGCATCGCAACTTGAACTATTTCAGCTTTCATGTCCATTAACTCTCTGGCTGTCCTGCTGAGGCAGTCATCAAGATTGCCAATTGTGATGGTGTTTATGCTGAGAGTGTTTGTCCACAAGCAAACTAAAAACATTAACTAACATAAAGGCCAATGATTTTGAAACTGCAGTCCTCAGATGCCTGAGAAATATGTTCTGAAACAATTTCTATGCTTTGCAGTGGGATCAGGCCAGGCTGGATGGGACTTTGAGCAACCTGGTCTAATGGAAGGTATCCCTGCCCATGGCAGGGAGGTTGGAACTAGTTAATCTTTAAGGTCCCTTCCAACCCAAACCATTCTATGATTCTATGATCAGAGGAAAGGTTTAAAAGGCATCTTTAATTTTTACTCTGATTAAATGCTAAATATGTTATAACATATATTAATTTTGAGTAGCACTCAGAAAGGTTTCAAAATTTGGAGCATATTGAAGTGGAGATTAGAAAAATTTCCTGAAAGGGCAAGAAGAGATTTTAGAGCCTGTGGGTGTACTTTGGGCCCTGACACTATGATCATGATTTTATTAATCATACATATCCATTTACAGCTACACACACCTCTTCCATGAAAGCTCCATTGCTCAGACTCTAGTTTACTGATAATACTATAATGAGTCTCATGGATACTTAAAGTCACAAAAAGAAAACAAATGAGAGACAGCGATAAAGTTAAACGATTAGCAAAGCCTACTCCACACTGAAATGTAAGTCATGAGACATCCTGACTCCAAGAATTCTTTATCACAAGTACTTTGTTCTCATCACAGTCCCTCAATTAAATTTCCTTTATAGCATGGCATATATGTTCCATGGCATCGGAGTGTTAGGAAAGTGCATTACAGACCTGTGTTGGGAAAGTATATCACAAAAATCAAGACATTTTCTGGGAATTTTCATTAAAACATCACTGTTTAAGCAATGGTGCCCTATCAACATACGTCTGTTGCTCACAGCAGTATTGGTATAATGCAAGAAGGGAAATGATCATTTGGAAGAGGTGGTCCCATTTAGAACTGGGTGTCACATGTTACTGTAATCCTGTTATATACACACACACTTTAGACACACATGCATACAGGCATATATGCATTTTTTATATCAGTACTCACATTATGTAAAGATATAAATATAAAAACTATATAAGTTGGAAAATATTACTTTTCACATGCAAATTTTGATACAAGTAAATATGGAATATCAGCCTGAAAGTGTCAATCTCCAGGTGTTAGTAGATTTATTAACTGTTCTAAACTCCTCATTCTCTTAGGGGAACCAGACTTAGGAAACTATACAGTACAACTTGGGCCAACAAATTTGTGTTCCGAAGCAATGCAATTTAGATGAATGATTAAACGTTTATCTAAGTCAAGTGAGCAGGAAAGAAAGATTCCTTAAATCAATGGGTAGGTGACTTTCCTATCCCTTTCCTAGCCTTGTGGACATTTCTCTAAATGTTTTAAATCAATCAATCAATTAATCGATCACTAAATAAATATTTCTATTCAATATCAATCATACCCGAAATAAATATATGGAAAAGTATCTATCAGCTAAGGTCCAAAGGCAGTTAGAATTTCAAAAGTAGAAACCAACTCTATTAGACACACCCTTCTGATGTAATATGGTACTCATTAGATTTTTAACTCCAGTAAGTCTGAATTGCACTATAGCTGCAACCAGGAATGGAAAAGAGTATACTGGGCCAAAAAAAAAGTCCCCCAAAACAAACTAGCTATAATTCTGGAAAATGGAGAATGCTAAGAATTACTGAAGTATCTATTACTATTAATTGAAAAAAAAAAAAAAAGGTTAATTTTCTGGATATAATATTATTAAGGGGTTGCATTTATTTACTAGCATTGTCTGTATCTCCAGATACTGTACCTAAAAATATTTTGTTCATATTACTTTCTCTACGTAATAATTGCTCCAGGGATCAGAAGCTTGTTTTGCTAGAAAGAGCCAAAGAACAAAACGATATCCTGCTACAGAAAAACTTATTCTGGGCTATATGTATATATACCTAATCCTGGTTATCGAGAACATCCTACTTGAAGATGAAATTATAATGCAAATGAATAAAACTGTATGTCCTGGTTTGAGGTAAAACAGGACCAATTTTGTTCAGTAACTTTGCTTCTTAGCTGGGCCTCTTCTAACTACTGAAATTAACAGCATATTGTGCAGACAATGTTCACTCTCTCAGAGCGATAAGACCAATGTTTATAGTTGATGCTCAGGCATGGTATGCAGAGAGGCTCTTGCATATAATTACTGCTATAAAAGCCAAGGCCGACCAACTTTGTTACTTGCCCCGTTGGAGGGTCAGAAGTGGAAAAGCGCAGTGGGGTCCCACCTGCGGGGAGGAGCAGACAGGACAGGTGATCCAAAACTGACCAACAGGGTATTCCATCCCATCTGCATCATGCTCAGTATAAAAGCTGAGGGATCAAAGGGTCAGCTCTCTTTTTCCTCTCTTTTTTTCTCTCTCACTCCCTCGCTCTCTTCACTTCAATCATCTGCCTTTGGTCACGATCCTGAAGGCAGATCCAGAATCCAGTTCCCATCCGCCACTGAGTCCAGCCTGCGACTGCCCCAGTGCCAGCCGGTGTCATGACTGTCATCTTGGGAGCTTGATAGAGTTTTGTATATATTTCATTATTTCCTTTGTATTTTATTATTAATATCTCGTTAAAGTAGTTTAGTTTCTTCTAAACTGTTAAGTCTCTTTTTCCCTCCTCTGCCTCTCTTTTTTTTGAAGAGGGGTAAAGGGGAGCATCTGTCGGTCCCATCTGGGGTCCCCCACGTCCCCAGTGGCCGATTTGGCCTAAACCACGACACTGTATGTCATCTATTGGGGGATATTTGCATTTCTCTGAAAAGTGTTGATTCTACATTTCTCAGTAAACACCCAATATCTACATCTTTGTCACAGCTCATGGCTTTACTGTGTTGTAAATTAACAAATAGCCTGCTGATACCACTGAGTACGTGTAATAATTAGGCCCTGCTTGTACATCAAACTTTTTTACAGGGTTCTAATAGGACACTGTAATTTAAAGAAATGAAGGATTTACATTTATTTTGCAGTTCTAGAACAAGAAAAATATTCCAATAAAATTTTTCCTCACTGATTTTTTTATATAATTATATACACCCACATATAAAATTCACACTTTAATTTCATTGTTGTTGCTAGTAACTAATTTTAGTGAAGAGCCACAGTTTAGATTAAAATAAATAAATAAATAAATCGGTCACGTCCTTGACACCATCACTCAAGGAGTGCTTATTCTCTTCAGTTGGGATGTTGCGTTCTCCCAGGACAAAACAACCAGCACAAAGTTGGACTTACAGGCTTTTTTTGTTTTGTTTTGTTTCTCGTGAATACCCATAAACGCATTAATATAATTAGCCATCACTTATTTAAGTGACTAAGTTAACTAATTTGATTCTGCTAAAGGACAGGCACTCAGAGAATCACATTCATTCATTTTTTACTCATCAGTCTTGCAAACAGAGAGGATCTACTTATTCTTATCCATACAGTGCTTGATCTGTTAAATGTCTCCGTAGTCTTATATCAATGGTAGACACCCATCTTGCTTCAGGAAACACTAGTTCAGGTCCCTTGATAACTTGAAAGATTACAAGCATAAGAAAGAGTATGCAAGAAACTTGCATAATTAAACAAAAATAATTAGATTAACAAAATGCATAAGATTCATCTTTACTGAGGCTATTTACTTACTAATTTTTTAAGTTTAATTTCTAAAGGAAGTGGAAAATGTGATAAAAGCCAAATGTGTTCACCTTAAATCACATTTTTATAATGTAGAACAATGCAATGATATTAATAGAAGTAGATTTTTAGACAATCAGTCATGTAATATGTCAGCGTTAAGTTCCACGCCAGATATTAAAACAACAACATCAACAAACCAGGGGGAATTAATTTACCCATCTATGATAGCTGGTTTGTCATAATACAACAATTTTGCAAATGTAGTGCATTTAAATCTGCAGACTGTGGGATACAAATCACTCCAAATTAAAGTCATGGATGGGAGCATAAATTTAGAAACAGGGATCAGAGGACCGTATTAAAACCACAGTGCCTTCTAAATAGCATCTAATGGGAAACAAACTGTACTTCTTTCTTAGCATCACACCTCTATCAACCTACACATACTGCTTAACAGAGAAATTTACACAGTGAGTTTTATATTGAGCACTCTATAGAACTAATATTTTGCTTTGTTAACAAATTTATGTTTTTTGAAACTATAGCATGTTAATACTTAAGATTTTCCAACCTACACAGTGGCACAAGACAGTGTTACTACTCATATATTGCTACCAAAAATGCTTTCTGGAGATTGAGCTGATATATTTCGAGTTTTAAAATCTACCTGCTGTTAAATATATCTATTTGAATTTATTTTCTTTAGTGTTACATTTGTCAGCAAGCTGAAATGAGGCTACAATAATGGATATTCCTTTGCAAAAATAATAATAAAAAAGAAAACCAAAAAAAACAGCCAACAAACTGTGGTGGTGTTTTTTTTTTTTCTAGTTGGGCTCCAATTCCATGAGTTGATAAGGACTTCAGTGTACCAGCTAAACGAGCCTTATGCTTAATTAATATTTAGAAAACACTCTTCAAGAAAGAATAGTTTTGGTTAACTTTTATTGCTAATTGTTTTATAAGAAGTAAGCAGATATCAGTAGAAACATGCAGGTACTCTAAAGACTGGACTGTCTTCTCCCAGTTTTGGAAAATCTGCTATGAAACTGAGTTTTCCACCTTCGTCAGTGCCCTCTTACTTTCTAAAGCAAAAGCATATCTACAGAAACTATCCCAGACAAGAAGAAGAAATAAAAACCTGGCAATATGTATTTTTTGGGTTGTGTTTTCATTTTCTAGGCATGGGTCAGATCAAAGTCAGTAAAGCCCTTTGATTTCTTCAATATTATCCCTATGGATGACATTATCAAGGGACAGTTAGAATACATTGTTCTATGCCACAGACTGTGGCAAAGCAGCTGAAGAAGAACTTCTGGGAAATCTATAACAAAAGATGTGAACCTATTATTCCTTCAGAACAGTACAAACAGGACCAGGGACTGAATCATATGTAACTTTGTAGTCTGAGTGTCACATTTACTTTTTGATGAAAGCCAAAAACCTGTTTCAGCCATGAGCTGAAATGTTGAGCTGCTTCTTCTGCCACTTCTTTTGCATTAACATTTAATAATCTGAAAGCCAGACTCTGAATTTCTGTATTATACAAATAAAGAAAGTGTTTTCTGTAGCCCTTGTCTTGCTACTTTCTTGTTATAGCTATATACCTGCAGGGTTGGTACAAAGTCTGTCAGTCTTCTGTGAATTGCTAATCTGCGGTGCTAAATAGGTTTGGGGTTTCTGTGGAGCACACCAAGATTTGAAGACATCCTACATAACAAGAAATGGAGGAAAAAGGCCATTATTAGTGACTTGTTAGTTAATAAGCCGTGAGCTTTGGCTACACAAACGTGAACTCTAAAGTGCCTATTCCATTCATTGTAGAGAAATAAATAAATTAATTGGGAAAAAAATCAACATTAACATTATAGTAAAGTAATAATGAACCAGGAATTTAATCAAAATGGTTTGTCAAGTCTGATTTAGCAGGAGAGTCCTACTGGAGATCTAAAAATGAAAACCAAAATCAGGAAATGCTGTCTGTAATTCCCCAAACCCTATTTTATTCAGTACAGAAAATGAAAAACAAGGATATGTGAAGCATGCCTTTTTTTCAGCCAAGCAAATATTATTTATTTCTTCATATGTTATTTATAGACTTTTTTTTACAGTCACTTCCTTTTCAATCTGACCCCCAGTACTAGTAAGCTTAATTTATTACTATCTAGTGTAGAATTTGGTGTCAGAAGGTTTTTTGTTCTTGTCATTACCATTTCTAAAGTTTCAAAGCTTTATCAGAACTTGTAGATAGTATTATTTCCTACCAGGGACTTCACTGTACTGAAAAGAAAGAAAAAGGTATATTTTGGATACATCACAACAAATTAAAAGTCAGAATTAGTGTTAGTACATTGGGATTTTTCACTTCAGCTCCAGTTATTCTTCTTCCACTGCCTGTCTGCTCCCACCCCTTACTAGTCCTTCCTTTTTTACTTTGTTTTAAAAAGTAAAGCTGCAGTAGGATAAAGTAAAACTAAACTTTTTAAGTTAAAGGAGCGGATGTATCTGGGATTTTCTTTCACAAAGTCCCTGTAGAATTGTGTCAACTAATGTGCAGTACTTGCTCTGAAATGAAGATTAATCGTTAGGTGAGATGTTTGAGTTGTATAAGCTTTTATTAGCCATCTGTTTAAACATGAAAATAAGGTGTCCAAGCTTAGAAGTTGTTTTATTTCAGCAGAAAAGAGAAAGGCAGGGAAAGATGAAAATTGAACAAAGCAACAACAAAAATTGCCTTTTTTATTTAACAAACTGTTTTGCTATCAGTCATTATTACTTTTAGAAATGTTTATTCTGAGACTTGGTTAAATCAGCAGCATTCTGCAAGCATCCAATTTCCTTGTAGAACAGTACACACAAGACTGTCTGATCTGGGATTATGCTGCACTCTTTTTATGAAACTTGGCAAGATATTTTAGAAATTTTAGAGACCCCAGATAACAACTTTGAGTTGGATGAACCATAATCCTTGAATAAAATCAACATAAGACCCAAGGTTTTGATACAAATCATATACAATACATTTCTAGAAACATACCAAGGAAGGAGAGAATACACAAATAATCCAAAACCTTAAGAGTTCTAAGAGCAGTTGTTTTATTCTTTAGGATAAGCATAAAACTTTTCATTAAGCTATACAGCTTTTCCATATGAAAATGCATATAAAGATGTACTATATGGGATGCCATTAATTCATGATACCTAAATGTGCTGTGTTGTGCTATGCTATGCCATGTCCATATATGTCTTAAATAAATGTTCCTTATTAAACATGTTTTGTTACCTTGGGCAGTTAAAATAGGTAACAATATACTGATTACATAACTCAAAGACAAATTATATTATCTTCTGTGTGAGCACAGGTGTTATATTTTACATCCATGTGCTTACATAGAAAATACATTGTTTGGAAATCCATTGCCAATTAAGGGAAAATATATGCTCTGGGAAATAATATATGTTTTCTATTATTTTCAGATATTCTTTTTGTTGTTGGTGGTGGTGGTTTTGTTTGGGGTTCTTTGTTGGTTGTGTTTTTTTTTCCCCTGTCCTTACCAGACAGAAAAATTCCATACGGACAGCTGCATTCTGAGTCCTGATTCATTCTTCACATTCAGGTGCAGTCTAGAAAATTCCAGTAACTGATTTGTAAGGTGGTAAAGACATAACTTAAGCTGGCTAGAATCCACGTGGGAAAAAAAAAAAAAAAAGAATCAATTTTGCTGGTAACATCACAGTAAAATTAGATGTGTTCACAAAAATAACAAGAAGCACACAGAAGCTTAGATATGAGTCAAAAATTATGTTTCTAAGCCATTTTGATGGATGTGTTCTATACAGCCTTACTGAAAGGTGAAACTACTTTTTCTGTTGAACCATTAATATTTCAGAACTATTTCATTTTCCTGACCACCACTTCAGTCTTTTGTAGGTACTCATTATGTAACAATGCTATAAGATGTTACATCAAGACCATATTTTTCTTACCTGCAGCTGACGAAGAGTAGCTGAATGAACATACACAAATACTGTACCTTACTGCACCCTTCACCTGCAGACCTTAATGGACGATTTGGTATGAAACAGAAGAGATGAACTGATCTCTTGTCTCTCTTTCTTCCCTGGTTAGCTTCTGAATTTATAGCATGCCAGAGACTCCTCTGAGGAGCCTGTGTAGGTGTGTATTGCACACATGGTGACTCTGTCCATACTGGCAGTGTAGTTAGTTCTGATCAGGGCAGAAACCATCTTTGGGTGCTTTATCTGCCTGATGAAAAAAACAAATCCTTGTCTGTAACTGAAGGGTTGATCTATCTGCTTTAAATTAAAACAAAAATAAAAACAAAACCAGTGCATATGTGTCAAATACCTGAATAAAAGTAGTAGATATTAATAAGTAGTTTTGAAAGTACTGCTTCTATGGCTCTGAATGAGTTCACTTATTTAATCACTTTTTAATATCAAGACTTATGTATTTAATTCACTATTGCATAGGCAGTAGTGAAAAACTGTCAACTACCGAGAACATGTATGATATAGGGAAAATAGATGGGGTTCTTAAAAATCCAGTGTTAAAAATCTGTCTTGGGCAAAGGGTTATCCAATGGAATTATATCTAAATCAAAATCTAACTGCAGACTTAGCAAGATTTCTTGATGGACATTTGGGCAGATTCAGTATATGTGATGTTTTTAACTTTCAGCCTGTCACAGGGACTAATCTTTAATATACATGGCAGACACTCAATCTTCTCCACATCAGACCAGACAATTTAAGACTTCTAAAGTTTCTCTTTAACGGTAGTAACACAATGTCAAAATTGACAAATATTTTAACACCTGCATATTTCCAATCATGATAAGTGTTTTAAAAACTATAAAAACATTTATTTTTATACATAATATTATTGCTTTTTCATATATGAACTTTTGATATTTTACTACATTACTGATAGATCAGTGTTCTTACATACTATTAACTGCAATGAAATACTTTTCTTTTATAATTCTTATAGCTTTCCATGATCCTGGAGCTCATTTTCTTCCATTCATGCTCTGCCCCCCGTAGTATTTTTTTTTACCACTCAGTAAGTTTTGTGTTCCAAAGGCTCAGCTAATTACATTTCATTAACAGAATAATAAATACTGTAGACAAGATAAAAACATTAATATCTGATGTTGAATTATGCCCTTAGTATCCTTGAATAATGCACTTGGATAATGCAGTGTGTCAAGTATTACTATACAAACTTGTTCATTATAGATATTACTAGTTTTATTTTTCTAGTGTAGGTACTCATAGAGCATTTATGCATTGCCTAATGGAATAGTGCAAAGGGGGAAAGAAAGGGGTTTGATTAGAATAATTTGTTATAATTTTAGAACTGAAGGTCTGCATTGTCTCTACTGACAGCAAAATTCAAACCAACTGCTACAAGTTGCTACAGAACCCAATATATGAGCAGAAGCCTGGAGGACCTATCAGCCCCAGTGCAAGGGGTTGGTCTTGATGGCTTCCCAGTTTGTACTGCTACCTTGGTTCCACAGCTTTATACCTGAAGTGTGGATGCGAAGCAAATCTGCAAGAAAAACCTCTCTTGTGCCCTAAATTGCTAATGAAGGGGTATCCTTAGATTCCCTCATGCCATCAACACCAGTCTCAGGGTTGGACTGTTCTTATCTTCACCCTATTACAGGTCAAATTCTGCTTGCTGGAAAAAGACGGTGTTTTCTTCAGTTCACCTCTTCAAGAAAAAGTTTTTTGACACTTTCAAGTATTTTGGTGCTAAGGAAGTAGTATCAGCATGTTGCAAGGTTTGGATGACTCTGAAGTTAAGATGTAGTGGCAGTTGTGAAACACCAGGTGAGCACGTGGACATGGTAGAAGAAAATAAGGTCTGTCCTTCCATTTCAATTTACACAAATTTTTATTATTTTTTGATTGCACCATGTTTTTAATGTGTTCCCTGAGTTCTTCACAATAAGATTCTATCTTACGTTTACTCTCTTATCTCCAAGCTCTAATCTCCAACATATTTTGATTCATAATTACCAATGGCATAATCCCCTATAAAATCACTCAGAGTACTCAAGTCTTTATTAAAATGAAGGCCTGTATGTCATCAACAAAATGTAAAATTCTCTTTTTGAGTATTCTTAATATTACCATTAAAACATTACAAATATACCATTAAAAGAGATTATTGAGACCCATCACTCTGAGACTATTGGCAAAGAGAAAATGGGCTACATATAGCTTTCCGTTAGATAATTTCTAATCTATGGAAACTGTTTGATTCATTTAACTTTCTTAGCAACCATTTTATGTAGCTTTGTTCAAGACTGCATGAAAAAAATAAAATAAATTGCATTACTTCTTTCTCATTGTCTATTTTTTATTCTGACAATAAAAAAAAATTATTATATCTAGTTTTATGTAAACAAGTGATAAAGTTTTATAAACATTATGGAGGCCTAGAAATTAGAGAACCCTCATGTCCTTTTTCACAATCTTCATGCTGGCTTGTGTTATCATATTGAATTTTTTTTAGGTGTTTCACATTTCCTTTTCCTTCCCCTCCTCTTGTCTCAGCTAATTTAGGCATAACAATTGAAAGTCATCATCCAGTAACATTCGGTATTCCTAAAGTATTAGTAATTTTGTATTAATTCACACTATATTGTCAGCTGACAATGTTTACTACTTTATTCTTATGCTTGCATCTTACGTTAACAATTGCATTTATCTTTTTTTTTATTTTTCTCAAAAATATAAAAAAAAGATTCAAAACACTGAAATGTTTTGACTTTTTTTTGTCAGTATAATCCTCTCTCCCAGCAACTATCAGCTGGAAATGTAGTTCTCTAAACTAGTACATATGACACTATAATCATACTATAAGGCCTCTGTGGGGAAGTTATTTATTATTGCATCTATAAAAGAAAAATAACCAAAAAACTTGGTAGCATGTAGTTTAGGGTTTTTTTTCAGTAACTTCAGTTGCTTAGAGTTAAGTCAGGAGTCTGTGTTGTAGTTTGGTCTCTTATGAAGGCCATGGTAGCATTTTAAGATCCTGTTCTGATATCTATTAGTCATTTGTCATATTACTGTCCTGATCGTTATGTCTCAGCATGAAGTGTCTAAGCAGAAATTTCATTATATTCACAGGTTTTTTTTGTTTGTTGTAAAGGGGCAACAATGAAATAGAAGTCTAACCAGTGTTCCATTATTAAATGGGGATTTATCTGGCCAACACCAGTAGCTTGCTCCCAAACAAATAATGATAAAGAAATAATCTAAGAGTGGGAAGACCCAGTTGGTCTTTTACCACTAGACCTTTGCCCAGTCTTTGGCCTTTGCTCACTTGCCTGTTTCTCCTTCTAAACCTGACATGTCTAATTATGCTAAGGCAACCAGCATCAGCACGTCTCTGTCTCTTGACATCAGGAATTGTAACATACTCTTACTGACATAATTTGTAAGACTGATTTAATAATTATTTGTCATACAATATTTTCTGTTCTTTTGGCACCTTTTTTTAATTGATCTTAGTAATTTTACCTACTGCTTCAGTTTTTCCATTTGCCTGGAGTGGCAGATGCGGATGTAAGATAACTGAACTTCGACTTGATAAGTTTGACCTACTCAGCATAAATAACCTGAAATCTATTGTGTGCAACTTATACCTCATTTCATATGCCATGTCCAATGAAATGATTCTTTGCAGTGATCATGTCTGACAAATTGCCCAGCTGTCATGAGTCTGATGAGTACATAATGAGGTGGCTTGGACAATTTTATTGAAAGGAGCCATTCCTATTTTGTTCCAAGGCTGGTGAGGAATGGTGCACTCCAGTTCTCTTTCTGCTTGTAAATTCTCATGTATTTCACAGCTTCTCATGAGCGTTGATTTACCGTATTGCTACCACACACAAGTTTCTTTTCTAGCATCAGTATACGCAGTACATATGCATGTACAGTCAGTGACACATGTATCTCACAGTCGTGATTCATAACAACTTTACATTTCTAGCATAAGTTCAGGTAATTTTGTTTGTCTAATAAAAGCCACATGGCATGTCTGGGAAACACTGTGATACACTACTGTATTCATCTACCTCATCAGGGAAGACAGAGGCAGAATCTTCTCAGAGGTGCACACACACAGGGGGAAATGCAATGGACACAAGCTGGACAAAGGAAAATGCTAATTAGATATTAGGGGGGAAAATCACAATGAATGAAGTAAAAATAAACAGGTTGCTCAGAGAGGCAGTAAAGTCTCCTTCTTTGGAGATATTCAGACTGAAAAACAAACTGAGCAACCTGGTCTAAGTGATCCCTGTCTTGAACAAGGAGTTGTACTCAATAGCCCCATATATATACTAGGGAAAACTTAGATGGACCAAAGACACTCAAACTTGAATTCACAGTAACCGGTAGCATGAACCCAAACTCTTTCTTCCAACATCATTTGCGATACCAAAGTTGAGTTACCAAAAGTTTGAAATGAGACAGCTTATAGTCTGAAATTAGACAATTTAGAACAATACAGTTTAGAGGTAGAGGCAAGTTTCAGTATTCTTGTTACAGGTTTTTTTTTTCTGATATACAATCTTATTAAGACAATCATGAGCAAAAGAAATAACGTTTTTTGTCTCCAAGTCCTTCACCTTTTTGTTTTCATGCTTACTTTGGAAATGATGGACAACAGTTTTGTTTTCTATAGTTTTGCATTCCTAACACCTCATTTGCTCTGTACTATCTGATCTTCCTGCAAAAATTCAGATGTGTGCATGAAAGCTACTAGCAGTGTTCTTAGGTTTAGCTCAGAAATCAGATTAGATGGATTCTTCAGTGTATTAGTGTGTTTAACAAGGGAACAGTTAAGAACTAGCTTTGCAGGGTTTTTAAGTATCTGATGACTTTATTTGACATATTTTTCTTCTTTTTTTTTGCTCCTTTCTCCTCTACATGAAAATTAGCTTTTTGGCTGATGTCATTACATTCCCTCTTGAGAAATTATTCTAAAAACTATCTTTGGCAATCTGTAAGTCTTGCTAAAATAAGTGCAGGGTATCTGAACATTCTTGCACAAGCTGAAGGTTGTTGGTTCCCCAAGCCCACCCCCCCATTTTGATTTAATTAATTTTTAAAATATTTGAGAATCTGTTGGTCAGCTTTACTTTTCCTCTTAAACCAAGAATCACTTTTTAAATGGTACATTAAGATTATGACAAATTTTGCTTGTTGAAAATACTTTGAAGTATTTGTAACAATTTTGTAGAGACTGACCAGGATTGCCCGAGAGGGCGCTTAATGACTGTTCCTATTTTAACTAATAAAAGCGTTGCCACGTGTTCTTTCTTCTCTTGATTTTTAAAAATTTCCATCCATTTCATAATTTTCACTTGGAGAGAAAAATGCCTTCTTCCAAACCATTACCATAAGTAGTGAGTCTGCCTGCTTTGCAAATAGCATTAGCCTGCAGCCATACTATCTTTCTTTTTTGCAATACTCGTCATGTTTTTGTTTCGTGAATATTTCTAATTTCTAAAATCATAGTCATAATGAAAGAAAAAAAAGTAAAAAATAAAAACAAAAAGGAAAATCAAATTTTAAGGGATTTTTATTTTCCTAACCATAAAATATAATAAAGAATTTTCTGAAGGATTGTTATGAAGGATTTTCTGATTGTCTGAAGAATTATCTAAATTTCTTCTCAGTATCTCATCTAGAGTCAGTCAGTAGCTTTTTTTTTCCTTTTACTGCTTATTGTTCCAGGTCTAAATCTGACCAAAGAAAGATTATCTTCATTAGTAAAATATTCAGACAATGTACATAGCTTCCTCTCTGCTTCAGCACAAGAAGAAAGCAATGTATAATTACATATAAGCATTACGTATTTATATATATTAAGCAGGTTTTCCTAACCTAATACTTTGGATACAGTATCTATGGCAAGCATGGCAAGATCTCCTCTTATTTAAAAAGAAAGGTCTTTAAACCCAGATTTTCAACACAATATATATACTCTTTATGCACAGAATATTAAAAAGGAAGGAAAAGGACTTACGAAAATTAGTTTTGTCAAAACAAATCAGCTTTTTTTTGATAATGTTTTGTGTGTTTCCTCCTTAATTGTTTGGGTTACTTTATTTACATGAGTAAGGTAAATACTTTTTAGTTGGCTCCTTTGCTGTAACATATTAGGATTTTCTCACAGGCAACAGGCTCCTGACTTACTAAAAGAACCTATCTGTCTCTTTTCAAATGTTTGTATAAGCTCCTTTTCTTCTAACCTGCACATTACAGTATGCTTCATATATTCTTTCCTGGAGAGGGACAATCTTGAATATGCTATCAAGCAGTGTTTGTGAATTTAGCACACAATGTTTTACACAAACCGCATAACACAGTCTTCAACAAAAATCGATATTTGGCTGCCATCAGTACCACATGTTTCATAAAATGAAATATAAAGTAAGTACCCTAATGTAAAGTTTTGAGTTTTTTTTCTGTTTATGATTCATATGGCATTGTGTTCGATAAAATTATATATCAAATTTTAATAAATGAAGTTACTCATTAGATGTCAAATAGGATAAAAATACTTTCTAAACTAAATGTTAGTTTTTCATATCTCAATATTGCAGATCAGATTTGTTTTTCTCTTTTTTTTTTCCCCCACTGCCTTCAACTATTTGTGTGATTCAGCTAAGAGTGTTCTTTCTAAAGGCACCAAGGAAACTATCTCTGTGTCCCTAGTGAACAAAACACAAATTTCAAATCAATTTATTATTTTCTGTAACTCCTATGGTATTAAATGATATTATAATATTCATTAAAATTACTACAGAGATATGTTTGGGTATGTATAAGAGACAATACAGAACAGAAATGAGATGGTCCATAAAAGTATCATACAGACCACAGGAAGGCATTTGATGGAAATCGCTGTGAGTTGTGGGGCTCAGAATTAAGTCTTTCCTCTTTGAGCACTATGGGATGGTAAGTGCATAACCCACATCCCTAAAACTTAGTCAAAGTTAATTATGCTATAACAGTCTTCTGAAA
The DNA here is from genome assembly GCA_013398815.1 of Ibidorhyncha struthersii. Classification (NCBI taxonomy): domain Eukaryota; kingdom Metazoa; phylum Chordata; class Aves; order Charadriiformes; family Charadriidae; genus Ibidorhyncha; species Ibidorhyncha struthersii. The sequence continues at coordinate 157,673 of VZSZ01009387.1, read as the reverse complement.
CTCAATCCATTGTTTTTGTTTTTAATTATTTTTACTTGATTGAAAAGTAACTAGATCTGGGTGAAGAAAAGCTGAGTGAAATATTCATTGTTTCCTGTTTTTGACTTAGCAATTGAAGTGGAACATTAAAAAAATATTGAAAATGAAATGTCTTCTTGACATTTTAGCATAAATGTTTACGGCGGTGTGGCTGTTTGAGAAAAACATGACTGTCCCACTCACTCACACTGTCACATGCTTTTAAAGAAATAACTGCAGGATAAAGCTGCAGCTGTTCATCACAATAAAAGATGAGTTTACTCAAGGACTAAAACAATAACTACTTTTTACTTAATGGAATATGTTAATATATGCACCCTTTTTCTCCAGAGCCTGGCTAAAGAGTGGATAATGATTTCAAGAGAAGGAAAAAATATTCCCAGAGATTGGCAAAGATTGTCTCATTTCTTAAACTGAAAGAATGTTCTGTTTTAATTCAGTCAGGGGTTATGCTTCTGTGTGCTCTTTCAATGCCATGTTATGTCTGCGGCTGGAAACAGAGGTGCCAAAATATTGTGAAAAGCTGCTCTCATGGCATTTTCTTCTCAGACTGAGACTGCTAAAAAATCTGACAAGAAAACCTCTTTTCAGATTTCTGCCCCAATTTTGCAGACTTGAGGGGCTTCTGTAGTACTAATAAGCTTCAGCTAAGCCTGTGAACATTTAGATGCTCATCTCAATCAAATCCAAATTCCAAACCTTCTGAGTCCCACTCATCACCAATCTAAACCTGAAAGCTACAGTTCTACCTCCGGCAATAGTTTTCAAATGCACGTCCGTGCATTTGAAGGAAATGTCAGAGTACACCAGGTATGTCAGGCTGTACTAGAGAAGCACATTTCACTGATGCATTGTATATGGCACATCACTCAGCAGTTGAAAGATTAATCATCTCGTCTCTAAGTTCTTTTCACTCTCCAAAGTTTGCTAGCAATGCTAGCATGCATAGCTATACACGACGCAGGAGGTTGCTTGCTTTCTGGTGAACCCAATGACTACCTTATTTTTGTACTTTTCAGACAGGGAGAAAAGCAATGAAAATTGGTCTAAATATAATGGGCTATGGAAATATTCTTAGCCTCCAAGTATCTTAAGTATTCTTAAACTCCAAGTATCACATGTCAGTATTTCAAAAACACAGAGAGGAAGGGATTAGCAAGTATAAATAAAGAAATCTAATGCTTTTGCATAGCATAGGTGTACCAAGGAAAGAGTTGAAGAGGTGGAGCAGGAAGTGTCAGAAAATAGATTTCGGTTCTTTATTACATATTCACAAAACCAGCAGAAATAGAGCCATGGCAGAAAAGTAAATAAAATAGAATGAAATAAATTATACAGGAGTGTTCTTTGTAAGCAGTGGTCTATTAGTAGGAGCTGGGGAGATTACTCTGGTGCTTATAATAGATTTTTTTTTTAAAGAGAAGAAAGTCACACTTGCTAAGGGTAAAATTTTAACTTAACACTTATCTAGTACACAAGACTATGTATTCCTTAGAAACTACAGCATTTATACATTTTTATACATTTGTGTAAGTTTAAACAAATTCCTATAGGAGTACATGTTACTGTCAGTCTGGACCTGAAAATACAAGACAGATTGTGAGATGTAAGACATTAGAACAGCTTTGATCATTGTTCACAATATTTATCAAGTCTAACAAATGCAGAGCTGATTTCCTGCAATGACATCCTAACACTAACTACTTACTGAATCTCAAAGATGCATGTGTTATTCACTGCATAATGATCCGTCTAGAACTATAGATTTTTTTTTTGTAAGATGTTTATGGCGTAAAAGATATCCAGAATTAGTCTTTTCAGTTCTATGGCTGATGACCTAGAATACCAAATCCTATTTCTGTTCTCTAATCAGAGCCTGTTGTTTGGGTATTTTTTTCTTCTTTCCTAAATTCCATTATTTTTCATAGATATGTTTTAGGTAAACAAAGTCTTAGTTACAGACCCCAAACCTCCAGAACTTCTCCTTAATGTGCTATTATAATGTGAACAAAATCAATGAGATGAAATAAAAATGCAATGCAGGAAGTGTTGAAAAACACACCCATGAATAACTTTTCTATTGCCCAGGCAGCTCCACTGTAGTTTCACATCAGTTTCAGATGGCACCAAATCAACCGTAGTTCAATTTGGTTTACAATGTGCTCTCCCAACTGAGGGACATGAATTTCTTTTACTTTGTTAATGAGAACGTAAGCTTATGCTGCCATGATTTCTGTTGCCTGTAGAGAATTTTAGCAACTTTTATTGTTTGCAAGGAGGAAAACTAAAGCAGTGCATCAAAACCAGTTTTCTGTTGTCTATGACTACTTAGGAAAATTTTTTTTTTTTTTTTTTTATGCCCTAGCAAGCAGCATTCTGATTGTTGCTGTAAGTGACCTGCAGTAAAACTGTACCAGGTTTGCTTCCTTCCTCATCTATTGCAACTCTTTTTTTATATATACCAAAGTTATCACACGCTCATTAAAACTTTAGTCAAATAAGACGTGGAAGAACACAATAGTTTATGTGAACTGCAGAGCAGCAATGTAGCATCCAATGCTTCATAGTGGAACAATACTAATATAGCTGTACAGAATGGAATATGTATGCAAGTGAAATATATCCTTGTATCACATTAAGAGAATACATACCTTTTATAAACTGGTAATAAGTTTCAATTTATAGGACACATCCTATTCTCATGTGTCAGGGTTCATGAGAGTTTCCTTTGAAGGATACCGAATTGCACCAGCATTAACACAAGTATTAGTCTGATAGAATAAAATTTGTATTTTTTCTGATGCATAGAAGTATATCAAAACCTGTGTTTTTCTGAGCACACAAACCATTAGTATTAAAAAAAATAATAACAGAAATTTCCTTCTAACAGTAAACTGGGTAAGCCAACAGTTATCCACAAGTGTGTGATAACATTACATCAAAATACTGCAAGTTAGATGCTTGTTTAAGAGCATGGGTTGTAACACAGAAATGAAGAAACATTCTAAAATAGAAGAAAATATCTATAGCTTTATCAGCCACCATGTTAAGAATCACAGTAACAAAAGCACAGGTTTTATCTTCCTGTCACAGTCCCTTTCTGTGTCACTTCTTTTAAATCAACGGTAAGCAGACAGATGCCATAACCAGGATATATACTGGGTAAGCGTATAAAACACTTATTCACTAGCTGATGCACAGATGAGACAGGCAGGACTAACAAGCTATTAGGTTAAACGTTAATCTCATCACCCTCTGATGAGTCACTGCAGTCCTTCTTAGTCAGGCAACCAATTAAGAGGTTCAAACAGGTTGATCCATTTTGTGGGTGAGTTACTCTTCTTCTGACTCCTGTAGGATTTTTAACACTTTTCATTCCAGTATATTTTATTTTGAATCCTTGAGGTACTATTATTAGTATTTAAATATTTGGTATTGCTATCTAAACTGTCTCATCTTTATCTGCGTTTTTACTTCTGGTATTTTGCACAGCTCTAGCTTGTATACTTTCTCTCTGCTTTTTCTCATCTCCATCTTCTCAGAAGTCTGAGCAAAAGTTACACAGCTGTACTGTGTTCAAACCACATTTTGGACCACAGACAGTTGAAACCCTGGGACAAGGATTACAGGATCAACATTCTTGCTTCAGGTGGTGAAGATCTGTTGGCAACACAGCTCCGCCTGTGGTAGTTCCAAGAGTTTGATTACAATGACTCTCTTGGAAAAGAAATCCTTGTCTTCCTTGACTACATATTATTTCTCTAGAAATACTACCCACTGGGTAAACCCATTTCTTTGTGTCATACTGTGAAGTAATAAAATAATAAGCATCCATTTTATGTTACAACGGCTCCACAGAACAAAAAATACAAGACATTTGATGCCGCTCTTGCCATGACTCATCACAAAGGAAAGAGCATGAACAGATCTATAATGAATAAATATTATTAAGTAGGGCATGAATAAATGCAAGAAATAATGAAGCACACTACGCTAAAATGATACATCTCAATACTCTTCAGTAGTCTAAGGAAGAAAAACATTCCTTATGAAGAAAATTATCTATTTTAAATTATTATTTTATTTTTTCTTTTTTCCATTAGTTCTTCAGCACATAGATGTTATTAATTTAAATCACTATTATGCCCTAAGAAAAAATATGCAGCTGAATCTGTTGTAATTATTACCATCCACAGGAAATCTTTGAATATCTCTTTTTGTTTGTTCTGTTTGTAGAATATGATGAAGTCTATACTTCTTTATCAAAACAATATTTTCCTTTAGCACAGCTTGGCCTTTTAAAATGAAAGCCTCTTTTCTGTTGCTTCTCTATCTCCTTAGGGCACCCCCTCCACATAAAATACTGTACTAACTAGGCTGTAAAGTGCTTTTTGTAGTCAGCAGGGCAAAAGACTGGGAAGGGGGCATCCTGTATTCATAGTAATGTCAGAGATCTTGTGACCATAGAAGCATACCTCATTTTTTTCTCTGTCTCTGCATCTTTTCCCTCTTCTCTGTTTAGACATGAGACTCCTCACAGTGAAGATTGTTTTTCATTACTTAGTTGCTCATTGCACTCAGCACCAAACGAACATTTTTCTGGCTTTTAAGGACTTTAATTGTCCAGGTAGGCTAAGGCATTAAAATGACCAAGCATTCATCTACTATGTAGCTTTTCTAAACCTGGGCCCTTAAAGATATTATTTTGACATAGGTAATAAATAAGGATATTCCTTCAGTTGCATTAAAAAAAAAAACAACTTATCTATGTTGTAAGATATAGTGATATTAATGTAAAAATTAAAAACAATCAAAGGTGAATAGCACCAAGTGTAAAAAAGGCATCATGGAACAGAAAAAAAAGCTTTAAACATAAGTAAGTAAAAGCGTTTAATGGGGAAATATTAGGAAAAAGAAACCAATTCCTCTCATACAAAAAATGGACTAAAGGAATGTATAACTAGTAATTCCAAATATCTTCACAAAAGCAGGAAAATAAGGTATGAATGCATGGAAGTAAACTAGAACAGGATTTTTCTGTTCTTCAGGTTTGTGGGCCATTATTATGATGATTATGGTTATAATTATGATTATCCTGTATAGGTTATTCCTATATGCAACTATAAGCTTGGTGATTTTCTTAGTTACCTTTGTGGAACATATAAATGTATTATAGGAATTTCCAAAAGCATTTGTGGATCACTGATTCAATAAAATAGTGCTTGAGAATTCGCAAAGCAATTTCCCTTGATTGGGCTCCACATCTGGGCTCCACATCTAGGCTCCATAAAGTCCACTACACATATATCTGTGCTGGTTTTGGCTTGAATAGAGTTAATTTTCTTCATAGTAGCTAGTATGGGGCTATGTTTTGGATTTGTGCTGAAAACAGTGTTGATAACACAGGAATGTTTTAGTTATTGCTGAGTAGTGCTTACACAGCATTATATATCTGAGGAGGGGAGAGGAGAGGGGAGGAGAGGACAGCTGGCTGAATATGAGCCAGCACTGTGCCCAGGTGGCCAAGAAGACCAGCAGCCTCCTGGCCTGTATCAGGAATAGTGTGGTGAGCAGGACTCGGGAAGTGATCGTCCCCCTGTACTCCTCACTGGTGAGGCTGTACCTTGAGTACTGTGTTCAGTTCTGGGCACCTCACTACAANAAGAGGAGGCTGAGGGGAGACCTTATCACTCTCTACAAGTACCTGAAAGGAGGCTGTAGAGAGATGGGGACTGACCTCTTCTCCCTAATGACAAGTGAGAGGATGAGAGAAAATGTGTTCAAGTTAAGCCAGGGGAGGTTTAGGTTGGATATTAGGAAAAGTTTTTTCACTGAAAGGGTTATCCAGCATTGGAATAGGCTGCCCAGGGAGGTGGTGGATTCGCCATCCCTGGAGGTGTTTAAAAAAAGGGTAGACGTGGTACTTGGGGATATGGTTTAGAAGTGGTTTTGTCAGGTTAGGTTAATGGTTGGACTCGATGATCTTAAAGTTCCCTTCCAACCTTAACAATTCTATAATTCTATAAGAGGGGAGGGGAAGGAAAGGGAAGGAAGGGAACTCATCTTCTTGGATAAATTATACTGTTTCTTTTCACATATTTTTTCACATATTTTCCCTTAGATTTTTACTTGCTAAGTCAACCTCTAGTATTTAAACTTGCATGTAATAATCCATGCCATTATTATAAGCCAGTACCAGACATTCAGAATGTGAAAAACAGATTATTTCCTAATTATATGATTCTATTAAGTCACTTTTTAATGTCCTTTAATCTCATTAATTCCATACTTCAATGTATGTTCAACAAATACTTGACAAATAAAACAGAAAACTAATGCTCCATTATAAATAACATTACATACAAAGTAACCAATATTTTCACTCTGTGCAATTTGCATCAGTGGCAGAAATTTGGATTATGTAACATGTTAATTTGGATTTGAAACACAGCTCTGATAATTTGAGAAGCAACAAACATGCAATAATATCAGGCAAAGGAAGTCCTACTTCAGTCTTTTAGTTTGCCCCTTTGCCTGTTGATTGTGAGATTTTTTTTTTTTTTGGCTGTGACTAATTGTGAATTTTTTGCATTTACTCATGCAAATACAGCCACAGAATAAAAGTAACAGTTCTAAAAATCCAAAATTATTTTAACATTTTTCAATAGTACAAAAACCCCAGTTTCTGTTGTAGAAACTAACTTATTCATACCAATTAGACTGTTTGCTCTTCTTTTTATTTTCGTTACAGATACTTCAACATGATGCTAAAATTGGTATTTAAGCCTTTTCATGTTAAATTTAACAAACTGTTCTCAGGTTTTTCATAGCTCTTTCATTTTTTTAGTCACTGCTCATTCAGATGTTTCTATTCTGAATTCTCTGTAATATGTGAATTTTCTCCTTGATACTGTGAGAATGTGGTCTCATAACTCTTCACACTCAAAAATCTTACCACTCTCTATTGGTTATTCCTATATGTTAAGTTTACTGATTTAATATTCTTAGTTACCTTTGTAGATCTTACAACATTATTCTAAACATCTCCAGAATAATTTGTTGATTATAGATTGAAGACACCACAGGAGAATTTACAAAGAAATCTCCTTCCCACAGTTTAGCTTGCTCGTAGTCTGCTTTTTATCAGTCACACATATTGCAGTCATAGAGTCACACACAGGTCTCTTGTAAATAGTCTCTATGTTGCAAATTCAGAGATAGTATAATTTACTTCTCGCCTCATGAGACCACACCTGGAGTACTGCGTCCAGTTCTGGGGTCCCCAATGTAAGAAGGACACGGACCTGTTGGAGCAGGTCCAGAGGAGGGCCACAAAGATGATCAGAGGGCTGGAGCCACTCTCCTATGAAGACAGGCTGAGAGAGTTGGGATTGTTCAGCCTGTAGAAGAGAAGACTCCGGGGAGACCTTATAGCAACTTTCCAGTATCTGAAGGGGGCCTAAAAGAAAGCTGGAGAGGCACTTTTAAAAAGGGCATGTAGTGCTAGGACGAGGAGTAATGCCTTCAAACTAGAAGAGGGTAGATTTAGATTAGATATTAGGAAGAAATTTTTCACTCTGACGGTGGTGAGGCAATGGAACAAGTTGCCCAGAGAAGTTGTGTATACGCCATCCCTGGAAGAGTTCAAGGCCAGGCTGGATGGGGCTTTGAGCAACCTGGTCTACTGAAAGGTATCCCTGCCCGTGGCAGGAGAGTTGGAACCAGGTGAACTTTAAGGTCCCTTCCAACCTAAACCATTCTATGATTCTATTTTAATTTCTCCATTAATATCATAAAATTTGGGAAGAAATAGCTTCTTGGCCACTGGCTTCACAGAGAACTCATATTCACCTGGTTATCTGCTATGCACAGTTTGTGTCTTAGTAATTGCAAGTGTTGCCCTAATTCTTTGTTCCTAGACGTCTGATTTGTATATGGCTGTACTAAAGTGCATAATTTATTTGCATGAAAACCACCAAATGCTCAAAACTGTACAATACCAGTGATCATCCTATATTTAATTTACCCTAGTCTCTGTAGCAACTTAGGAAATTTTTGTATTTTTCCTTCCGATAAATATTTTAAAAAAATCCAAGTGATACGGGGTATGTATTAAGACTGATGGTCCAAGGGTCTAATCGGACTCCTCTTTTATCATTATAAGATGCAACTTAGACTCACATATGTACACTTGTTTAAATTAACAGATATTCCTTAATATCTTACACAGTAACTGTTGGAAAGGAAAATATTTCATTGTCCTCTGATAAGAATGCAGTATCCATCACATAACATATATAAAATACAAGAGACTACATGAGTTGGAAATTTCTACAAGTATTTCAGAATGTATTTTGCCTAATTTACTCTTTATTCAGATGGTATTAAGATTATTCAGGCTTTAAGAACTCCTTTAGCTACAAGATGGTAAGTTTGGAAGTGGGGAAGAAGTAGATGTCTAACAAATGTGTAATGTTGACTGATTTTAATTTAGTTATAACATAAAGTGCACTCAGAGAGTTTTAAAGACTATGAACTGGAATGAATATAAAACTGAGAGATAAAAGCCTACTGCAGACCTTATGAAGGCCTTAAGACCCCAATTAGGTAAAAGAAAATTCTGCTTAGCAACTGCAAGTTTATATGCAGTAAATGAGAGAGTAGTGCACTGGACAGAAGAAAATAAAGAAAAAGAGCTAAAATTAACAAGTGGATTAAGGCAAGTTCCTGCTAGACTGAGTAACAGGGAAGATACATTACTGATATATATTTCCAGGACTATTTGCAGAGAAAATGGTAGAATTTTGTTAATGAGACTATAAAGTCTTGGAAAGGAAAGTGTAAGAATGAAATATTTATATCAACAAAGTATGTTAGGTAATAAAATACTATTTTGAGCTTTCCAGTCCAATAGTATACAAAAATTGATGTTTTTCTTTTAAATATAAATGATATTTAACTGGGTTTTTTTTAATAATAATTCAAAAAAAGGTACATTTGTGAGTTTTTCTTAAAAGGACTATCATAAAACACGGTGCACAAATCGAGACAGCAAGAGCAAGAAGTATTATGAGCTGATATTCAGCTAATATCATACTTACTAACAGCATCTGGCATCATGTTAGGAAACTGCACCAAAAATAAATTTCTCTCTACCCATCGGTAGAAAATCATAATAATCAGATCAATGTAATTCATTACTCTTAGAACTGTCCGTGGCTTACTTTCACATTTTCAAGCTTCAAATAGATAAAGTAGGACAGTACAATCACTGTATCACAAAGAAACTTTGCTACTCATCTGTAAAAGCAGAGCTACCATGTTTTTAATTTATGAGTAAATTCGCTATACATTTTCTTTCTCAAAACAAATATTACCTGAAATGGTACCAATCTGTGAAGTTAAAATTAATTCCAAATGACATTTAAAAGAATAAAATTAAATTAATTAAGTCAGAACTGAATGAATTTGTTCTTATATTATTTTTATTTTTTCAACTGTTATTCACATATATTTTATTTTCTGAAATAAAATATTTTGTCATGATGCTATCTCATATTTCAAGGAAGTGTGTGTTATGATATATTCAATGGAAACCACTGATCTCAATATCCCTTACTCAAAAACTAATAAGCAGAAGACTATTTGAGACTGCATGATTAGAAAAACACTTTAGATGACAGTAGTTAGAAGTATATCAAAAACTCTTCCACAAAATACATTCCAGAAAGTCTCTCTGTTTTAGGATTATTGAAAAATTTAGCCAAGAATAGTGTAAACATTTCAACCTTACAGGCTATGTTGGTGGCACTGTAGATGACAACACTGAAATAACAGCAAGTACACAAAAGGAAGACCAACACAAGTGAGTAAGAACTTACAATCGAAAGTTCTTCCTCCTCTTCCTTGTTATTTCTTTCTGCGCTTATTCCTATCTTCTGAGAATGTGCAAAAGAACTGGTACACAGCTATAAAGAAATACACTTGCAATGTATTTTAGCCAGATAACATTCTGTGAAAAAAACACAATTGAAATACAAACTATCAGTCAGGATACCGTTATTTTTTGTGCAATATTCTAAGTATTCTTTTAAAACAGTTACATATTAAATTAGATGCTAAGGAAAGCATAGCTGTCTACTTTCATACCATTTGAAAAAAAAAAAGATAAAATAAAAGTCCTAGTAGTAATTCTAGGTCACAATACTGGAAAGAATTATAATCTCAGAACTTCAATATTTTATACCAAGTTAGTCAATTCTACTTAGTCAAAATATTGAGATAGAATTCTTATGAGGACAACCATCTCTCAACAGACTTTGTATTTAGCTTTTAGATGGAAATGAAGTCCCATGAGTAGCCACTGTTTCTCTCATAGTTTCTACTTTAAAAAAAAAAAAAAGTTAAATTTCTAATGCATACGAACAATATATGAAAAAAATGCTATCAGCATGCTAAAATAAATTTGAATACTACTTAATTTGAAACAGGGATCATCCTTATAAATAAAAACACACATAGAGATAAAAAAAAAAAAATCTGGAATATAACCTCACAAAATTAAGTTTCAAGAGTTGGTGTAATTCACTAGAAGTCTAAACTTTCTCACATGTCTTCTGGTGTAGTACAGTGGTCTTCTGGACCATTCAATAGCTGAAAGCCTAACTGCCAGGTACCACTGAAGAGTGAGATACTTTGAAATAGGCTAACATTTTCTTCATTTTTCTGATTTACAGGCAATGTCCCTAGCTGGGAATAATTTATATGTGAAAAGAGAAAGAAGCCAATGTTCTGCTCATTTCTCACAGGCACCTGGATAATGTCAAAAAACTTGTGGGAAAATATTTGGTTTTATATTGCCAATTGTTGGAGGCCAAAATTAAAAAGAGGGGGGGAAACTGAAACTGAAGGAGTATAAGGTCATTAAGGCTGTTAAACACAGCATTTACAAACTTTTTCAAGAACTCCCTTGTAATTACATTTTAGCAGCTATTAACAGAAGTATTATTCTGAATAGTCTTAAGTTCATTTTAAAGTCTAGCATAGATACTAAAGAAGGAATATTTTTAAAATGAAATATAAGTAAAAATAAAACAAAGATTTTTCTTTTTTTTTTTGGGGGGGAGGGGGTGTTATAAAGTATACATCGTGTGAAAAAGGTAAAATGTGTTGTATGCTGTGTCTTAAAGCCACCATAAACAAAAGCCTCTTAGCATAGTTCCTCTGTAGTTCCCTCAAGTAGTAACATTGTGATTTTTATCAGTCAGACCACTGATTTATCAACTAAAGAATTCTCAATTATTTTTTTTTTTTTAATTTTGACTACATGTTTAATGGGATTTTCTCTGTGTATTCCTTAATATCACACTTGACTGGTGTTTATGGCAGCAGGCTAATCACCCATGGGCACTTCAGACTGGGATGTGGAAGGAAAAAAAGATTATGAGTAAAACTGATGACAGATTAGGAGATACTTAAGTTTACTGTTCTGTTTGATATCTATGATTTCATTGCAGATAATAATATTTTTAATTTGAAAGTGACCATTGATGAAAATTGTTATTCTAAAAAATTGTAATTGTTTTCCTTTAAAACTCTGTACTGAAAAGATTCTTATTCAGAGGGAAAAAGGAATTTTGACACAAACTGCATAGATCAAACATATTTTTTCAGAACTGGATTATATTTCTTTCATTTGCATGAAGGAAGATGCACTATCACCTGAAAAAGCTTTTCAAAGTCAGACTGTACTTTCACCGTGTCTACAGGCAGCATAGAACAGATGATAACCAGCTCTTCAGAGCTGGCTAATAAATTACTTTAAGTAGTACAGTCTAGTGCCTTCAGCTCCCACTGACATAATCAATCGGAAGAAATGCCTCCATATTTCCTTCTGTGTTGGGTCATGTTTATTCTAAGGTTGAGTTAAACAGCTCATCTGATCCTCGAATTTTCACTTCAGAAACACGGGAATAGTCTGAGGGGCGGGAGTGGGCTGCCCTTCTTGAGAAATCTTATGCTTCATTTCTAAATATAAGCAATGCTAACAATCAGTACACATTTAGAGGATTATTAACCTGTTATTTCACCTTAAAAATGGCATGATATGAACATTAAGTATGTAGTTTTTTCAGAGCTGACAAATAGCATTCATTTTGTAGATTCCAGCATGTCCACAGTGGACCACATACTAGGAGAAACAGTAGCAAAGTAGATGAAAAACTGGCTTTACTAAGAAGAATTGCTAAGAGAAAGATTATTTTTATCTTCTGTTTTCATCTTATAATGAATTTATTATCCTGCAGAAACAAACTTGTTGTCTAAAAATTTTCATCTCATTAATCTCATCCAAAGTCTATCAATATTGTAGCCAGAAAAATATACACACACTTTATATTAATAAACTTGATTTTTCCCTTTATATTGTATTTTCCAAGACGTATATAAAGTTGAGACCAAACACACTCTGGCAGATTTAAGAGAGGTCAAGCATATGTGCTACCTGTTAAATTAAACCGGAGAGAAAAGGTGAAGAAAAGCTCTCCGAGAGTGACATTCTCTTTAAAATCTTACTGACACCAGATGTGAGTCTTACCATAAAAGCCTTTTTGTTTGTTTGTTTGTTTGTTCGTTTATTTCTGCAGAAGAAGTAGGAAGTTGCATTTGTCCAGCAGTGGAGTCAGCATGTTGTTTTAGACAAGGAAAGAAGGAAATAAAAGAGGAAAAAAGAAACCTTGGGGCAAGATTTAATATACAAAAGGAAGGAGTTACAGCCATCTGGCATTTTGAAAGAATGGATCAACTACCCTCCTGTAGCTCCTTCTTTCTTTTTAATCTGCAAGGTTAACTGCTGGCCTGCCTTGCAGGTATTTAGAGTGAAAACATACAGGTTTCTGTCTGCTGAGCATGCTGTATGTTCACTCCACTTAAAACAAAAGTCTTGAACAGTTTCACTGTCTGTTTAGATCACTGAAAATTACTACATTAGTCCAAGCTTGCAGTCTTCTCTCATACAAAACTCTCACTGAATTTAAAGGGATTTTGCGTAAGAACAGTGGGATCAGCTTCATATTTGCATTCTGTCTTTATGAGATAAGAAGTGTTCACAAACTGTTTTAATGGAAAATATTAAACTACTATTATGTGCTTGCATGGGCTTTCTTTCGCAAGACAGAAGGATTATTATAGCTTCGGCTAGAGCAAATTCTACAGGCATTTTGTCGACATGTTGCACACTGAATAGTAGACAGTAATTTGTTTACGTTACAATGGCTGGTTTCCACTGAAAAAAATAACAGCCACTACCAAAACAACAAAAGGCTATGTTTTTAGGTGGTTCATTTTCACTGCACACAGAAAAGTAATATATATGTAACAGCATTTGTTACCTGCAGGTCATTTAGCTCTCAGTGCCCCCACAGTTCCCTTAGGCTCCCTCTTGCTACAAGAATTCTTGAAAAACACAACCACAAAATTCTTCATGACGAGAACTGTTACAGCAACATATAATATGTCTTCCCTTGTGCACACTGTGTTATCTATAGGAAGACAGAAGTATCATTTACCTGTAAAACGAGACCATTTTTTTCATGAGACCAAGGAATACAAGCTCTGTTAGATGTCTTAGAACTCAGCAGCACTTTAACTCTGAGTTCCTTTCAGAATGGCAGTGAGATTTCCAAATTCCATTTACATTAAGATGTCTCTAAATGTAGTAGTGAAAAGAATTTAGATTAAGGCTGCTTTGTTGTTTGGGGTTTCTTTTGCACGTTTTAAGTTTCCTGAAAACTGAGCACTGGAAAAAGATGTTAATATAAATTAATATGTATCCAATGATTTCCAAAGGCTAGCATTTCTTAGATTTTCAAGATTGTTTCCTTGAAGTTGGGTAACGGATGAGATTTTTTAAATTTAGTGGTGACATTTATCAATTGACACCTGGTTTCCCAAGGAGTGCATTACAAGCCAGTTTTGAATTGTCTCAGACACTTACAGAATAATACATATGGGAGCGTAGGTGGTGAAACTGATATAGTTGCTCTAAACTGGAAAATATAAGAAGGAAACAATGTCTATTCTTTTAATAGAATTGTAGCTGAAATGGAAAATGTCAAAGTGTCTTTGCTTAACTGGCCTGATATAGTAATCAAGATATAAGAATAATCAGGAAACATGCAGGAAATTGAAATGACTTCTAATATATAGTGGAAACATAGCTCTACTACTGCATATTAGCATTAGGAAGAATGGTAAAGAAGGAAAGCCAAATTCATCCCAGTTCACAAAGGCCTTCAGCCTCCAATGAAAGAAAACTTGCTCAAGATGCCTAACAAAAATGAAGAAATTGCATTCTTAGAAGTTTTTTAAAAGCATTTTTATAATTATGGAAGCTAAGTGTTGTTGCTGTGACGGGGTTTTTTTAATGATATTTTATATTCTCTGTGCTACTTAGGCATATCAAATTAGTGTTAAAATAAAATGAAAAGCTGTTTAACTCAGCTTCCTTTATTTTTTTAGCATACATTTAACTTAGAAAGTGGAGACGTAATCTTAAGTAACATCCACTTTCTCTGCTTTTTGAAATGTACAGTCACATCCTGAGGAGTTTTGCAGCAGACCGTAATCAGAAGGGACATTCCAACCTGAATGCCAGAGGCAAAAACTCACAAATTCTGCTGAAGAATAGTCACAGTGCCCTTCCCCCTCCCCCAAATTCCTCCCTGGACACTGGGCCACATCTCCAGCAGTGACCAGGAAGTTAAGTAAAGGTGCAATCATGGACCCAAGGAAATCACAGTTCATATTGTGTTTGTTGTTACTAGCATTTTAAATCAACATTTGCACTTCTAGGATTCTTGTGGAAGAAATAGACACAAAAGAGAGTCAGGTACAAAGGAAGAGTAAATTAATTACACATCCCTGATTCAAAGGTATTTAGATAATAATATTTTTCCTATGTTCATATGCACATAACTGTGTGTAAGTGTGCACCTCACATTTGTCTTTTCTTCTACAAAAGACACTTATAGTATAACAGAGGAAATAGAGCTAAACATTCCTTTTTTCTTTTCATTTTATTATCAAGTGTCTTGACAGCGTGGAACTGTGGATAAAAAACAATTATTTTGGGAAAAAAAAAACCTCTAGCTGAGGATAAAAAAGAATTGGTATTATATATCTACAGAAAGTAGTGGAGGTACTAGAACCATAGAGCTGGCTGTGGATTTTATTTTTTATTTATTTATTTTTGTAAGTCGCGTCTTTTATCAGAAAATTCCAAATTTTTGAAAGAAAACTTTTCCAAGGAAATTTAGGTAAGGGTTAAATTGATATTAATTACATTTGGGATTGCTTTTCTGCATGAGAAAAAACTCCCATTGTAGCAAAGCGATAGTGAGATCAACAAACAACCAAGGCATTCAAGTACAGCATATGAAAATATGGTTCAGGTTCTTATGCTGTTTGATTGGAACTGTTTTGCATGTTTTCCTTTGCAGTTTATGAACTTCTTTTAGCCGAGACCATACTGGCCATGCCAAATGTGCTGCTTGTTTTCATTTTGGTCTCCAAAAATGCCTTCCTCTACCTGAGAAATCCACCCCAGCAAGTTCCACTGCAATCAGTTGAACAGTGCTCTGCCTAATTTCAGGTAAGGGTATGAAACAGTATCTTTCCTGTCACAGTTATTTTCCTCCCATGTAGGACATAATACATGTTTTCCAATCATCATGGTTGACATAACATACAAAATGTTGTATTTTGGCACTCTGAATTCGTGTAATCTGTGTTCTTTGCAACTGTTCTTGTTTCTTTAGTAGTTTACTTCACTGTGAATTTTCCCTGTCCTTCTGTGACATGACATTGATCAGCATTTGTGGGAAATTTGGGGAAGTTACAATTCCTCATTCTTGCTAGTTGTCACATAGCAGGGTTTAGGCCAGAGAAAAATCAAACAAATGAAAACCTCTTTAAAAGTGAAAAAGAAAATAATATGCTTCTTATATGGAGGTACTATGATATTACTAATATAAGAACTAAAATTATTTCACAATTAACTGCATGATTTTCTGGTACTTTGGTTTTCCAGCGATTCTGTACCTAACAAATCTAATTTATTGATCTTTGAAACTGAGAAAGGACTGCCTTTTTCCAGTGTTAGTAAATTACTGGTTCCTGCTAAAATGACTAAATGTGCTGACATTGTGCATCCATGATACAGGCTTGCTGTTTTCTTGCGACTAAGGAATTTAGTTTGATTAGATTTCAGGTTAAACTCAGTCATGACTCTTATGAAAAAGGTCATATTTCAGAATTAAAAAAGTATAGGTAATGTAGCACAACCAACCCAATTCAAAGCACTGGATGGTCCCCTTCTTTCCTTCTGCACACTCGTTGCATGTACATATGCATTCTCTCCCGTTTCCCACCATCTGTCCCTCATAGAGACACTTCTTAATTTTTGAGCAGACAAGGTGAGAATTATGAATGTTTTAGGCTGTATAGCTTGAAGACATAATTTCATCCTTTAATTAGTTCCAGGAAATCTAATAGGGAAATTCACAGAAAATTGAATGTTCTAGTGTACCTGTCTCCCTTGCTGCTGAAAGGCTGATTTACAACTGAAAACAGAATTTTGTAGTAGAAGAAGAGCGACTCAATATGAGTAGTTAGTATAAGAGGATAAATAAGGTTTTCCTATTCAGCAAAACTTTTACCTCCTACACTACTAATGTGACTAAAATGAAGCTTGGATTTGTTCTTTCATAGATTATATGGAAAAGTGATATGTGAATTCACACCTGACTAGCGGTGGACACACAGACATTTCTTTTAAGCACTGCTGCTTTCTTAGTCATTTATTTCCTGCTCAACAAGCTGTTCAGAGACGCTGTCAGCTTACCACCTCACTGGTCAACTCTGAAGTTTAAGGAAAATACTGAAGTGTCTGCCATTCATTTCAGGAGAAAAAGGTAGACTTGGCACTGTTGCTTTGTTCACCCTACAGTTAAGTTCTACTTGTAATATTATTGTGTTATTACCATTGAATCATATTTCTAACACAATGGAGTTACAGTAAGTAGATTTTATGCACACACCTATGTTGAAAAAATAGTCAAATTTTTCATAATAAATAAATAAATTTTTCATTCCTGGGATAATTTTATATTTGCAAAGCTAGAACTTCAAGTGTGAGTTTGGGAACTAAACTACCACTTTTGATACTTCAGCAACAGGTACAGTTGCAAACACAGAAGTAAAACATGATGGTAAATAGTCAGTGGCATGATGACTTACAGGAGAAAAATGTAAAGTATTTGCAACAGCATGGAAAGTAGGAACCATATGAGTAAATAGAATATGTAGAATATGTACAGTATGGCTGAGAATAACTGGATTGTTCAGGTTACTTAATGTCTTATATGATAATGAACTGATGTATACAGAATGGCTAACAGCTTGAAAGTAAGTAATGGAACAAGCTGACAGAATGCTAACACTTCTCCCATACTGTGAAGTGGCTGAAAGTATTGCTTGGTTCCTGTCATATTATAGCCAGAAACTGTTCTAATATCTGAAATAACATTCTTACTATCCTCTTACACCTGCTTTTTGAAAGAACACCAGCAACAAAGAAAGCTAAGGCCCACTTGGAATTAAACCTGGCAAGGGATGTCAAGGAAAATAAGAAGGGCTTCTTCAAGTACATCAGTAGCAAAAGAAAGACTAGGGAAAATGTGAGCCCACTGTTGAATGAGGGGGATGCCCTGGTGACGGAGGATGCAGAGAAGGTGGAGTTACTGAATGCCTTCTTTGCTTCTGTCTTTACTGCTAAGGCTGGCCCTCAGGAATCCCAGACCCTGGAGGTAAGAGAGAGAGCCCGGAGAAAGGAAGATTTTCCCTTGGTTGAGGAGGATTGGGTTAGAGATCATTTAGGAAAACTTGACACTCACAAATCCATGGGCCCTGACAAGATGCATCCACGAGGGCTGAGGGAGCTGGCAGATGTTATTGCAAAGTCATTCTCCATCATCTTTGAAAGGTCATGGGAATAGGAGAGGTGCCTGAGTACTGGAGGAAAGCTAATGTCACACCAGTCTTCAAAAAGGGCAAGAAGGAGGACCTGGGAATCTACAGGCCAGTCAGCCTCACCTCCATTCCTGGAAAGGTGATGGAGCAGCTCATCCTGGATGTCATCTTTAAGCATGTAGAGGAAAAGAAGGTTATTGGGAGTGGTCAACATGGATCCACCAAGGGGAAATCATCTTTGACCAATACAATAGCCTTCTGTGATGGCATGACTGGCTGGGAGGATGAGGGGAGAGCAGTGGACGTTGTCTACCTTAACTTCAGCAAGGCTTTTGACACTGTCTCCCATAGCATCCTCATAGGTAAGCTTAGGAAGTGTGGGTTAGATGAGTGGACAGTGAGGTGGATTGAGAACTGGCTGAATGGCAGAGTCCAGAGAGCTGTGATCAGCAGCGCAGAGCCTAGTTGGAGGCCTGTAACTGGCAGTGTTCCCCAGGGCCCAGTCTTGTTCAGTATATTCATCAACAACCTGGATGAGGGGACAGAGTGTACCCTCAGCAAGTTTGCTGGTGACACAAGACTGGGAGGAGTGGCTGATACACCGGAAGGCTGTGCCACCGTTCAGTGAGCTGTGGACAGGCTAGAGTGTTGGACAGAAAGGAATCTAATGAAGTTCAACAAGGGCAAGTGTAAGGTCCTGTATCTGGGGAGGAATAAGTTCATGCACCAGTACAGGTTAGGGGTTGACCTGCTGGAAAGCAGCTCTGCAGAGAAGTACCTGGTAGTCCTGGGGTACAACGAGTAGACCATGAGTGAGCAATGTGCCCTTGTGGCCAAGAAGGCCAATGGTCTCCTGGGGTGCACTAAAAAGAGTGTGGACAGCAGGTTGAGGGAGGTCATCCTCCCCCTCTACTCTGCCCTGGTGAGGCCACACCTAGAATACCATGCCCAATGCTGGAATCCCCAGTTCAAGAAAGACAGGAAAGAGTCCAGGAGAGGGCTACAAAGATGGTCAAGGGAAGGGAGCCACTTATGAGGAAAAGCTGAGAAACCTGGGTCTGTTTAGCCTGGAGAAGAGAAGGCTGAGAGGGGATCTCATCAATGCTTACAAATATCTAAAGGCTGGGTGTCAAAATGATGGGGACAGACTCTTTTCAGTGATGACCAGTGGCACGTCTAGGGGGAACGGGTACAAACTGGAACACAGGAAATTCCATCTCAACATGAGAAAAAACTTCCTTACTTTGAGGGTGACTGAGCACTGGAACAGGTTACCCAGAGAGGTTGTGGAACCTCCTTGTCTGGAGATATATCAAAAACCTGCCTGGATGCATTCCTGTGCAGCCTGCTGTAGGTGAACCTGCTTTGCAGGGGGGTTGGACTAGATGACCTCTAATGGTCCCTTCCAACCTCTACCATTCTGTGATTCTGTGATTCTGTGAATTGATCTATGAACTGATCTGCTTACTGGTATTTGGAAATAAAAGGTATCATTTAGTCAAAGGTGGTGGTCTTTAGAATAATAAGGAACATTATGAAAGGGATTTTCTGTTCTTTAGAAATATTACAGAAAAGCAGGCCCACATTTTTGTGTGATGATCCTGCTATAATAATATGACTGCTGCCTCACTGGAGATCAGGAGCGACTACAGCTGTGACAGTCTATATTTATGACTTTTTAGACGTTGCTCCTTTCAGTATTTCAGTGAGAGAGAAACTCTTTCCTTTTGTAGGCTAACATCATCTTATTTCAGTATGTTTCCTTTTTTCTTAACTTTAAGCCAGTGGCACCATAGGTGGTTGAGCCAACTGAAACAGAACTGTGTGTGCTCTCTCATGTACTTAGGCAGACATTTACCATAGTCCTCAGATCTCCAAGCTCAACTATGAGACTCATTTTTTTCTCCTCTGCTACAGAAAACCTTTTACTCTAGGTAAAAAAAAAAAAAAAAAAAAAAAAAAAAAAAAAAAAAGGAAAAAAGAAAGCAATATTGCTCTAGTTAACTTTAACTTCATAGGGAGCTGTAATGAACAAGTACTATCTTTTTGTTGTTGGTTATGACTGCTGACATCTTTGGGTTTTTTTAGTTCTGAAAAGTCCACACATAAAGCAGGGACTTTCTCTCAGGTATTGCTACTAATAAACTTTGAAAGCAAGTTTCCTGAGTTAAAACAGCATCATTTTTTACATCATTGCTTAAATAACCCAACAATGTCTTCGTGGTTGTTCTGAGTGGCCCTACTTGTCTCCCAGCCTGGCTTCTCCACAAATAATAACAGATGTAAATAAACTAATAAAGAAATATTCTCAAGATATAGCATACTTGTTTAGCTTGGACCATATGTGGTAGAAATCCTAGAAGGAGACAGAGGGATGGCACAACTATTTCAAGGTAGGAAAAACAAGGAATATTTCTCTCTGCCTCTTCCTGCATATTGTTTTGGTCATCAGTTTTGATCAGACTTCTTTCTCTTAACCTAGCTATTATTAGGCCTAACCTATATAGAATAAAAGTTTTAGTGAGTCAAGTAATGCATCACATCTACAAAATGTTTATGAATCAAACACATTTCTTTTTGCCTGCGTTAACAGGCAACAGACTCTCAACAGACAAAGATTACATGGCACCTGAAAGCTGCTCCCTTCAAACTTTTCTAGAAGGATTTTACTTTTCTTTTTTTGCCAGGTATTGAAGAGAGACATATATACATATATAGAAGAGAGACATTGCCTTCTGGTCTCAGCCACTCGTCCTCAGCAGTCCCAAATCAGCATGCTGAACTGTTCAGCTGTTGCTGCAATATGCCCAGAAAAGATACAAAATGTGGGACATTTCCAATACCCTCATGCATTTCAGAGCACCATCTTGGCTTGAACTTTAATAGCTACAGTATGTGTCTGTGTTTTAACTTGGGCCTCCTGTTGATGTATCAAATTTACCTTAAAAAATACCATCTTGTTAACACAGCTAAATAATGCAGATTTGTTGCCTTTGTTTGCTTTCAAATGCTTTTATTAATTTATTCTGTTTATTTGTTCATTTTAAAGGTTCAGTGATACAGTGGTACACAAACTGGCTGTCCAAGGTGATGTCCTGGACAAGTGAAAACCAAGTACATCACTGGCCCAAAACAAAACTCTGTCATTCACCACAATCTGGAAAGGAGGCAAGGCCTAATTCCCATTTTAATTAACTGTTAAATGAAATTCAGAGGTCTGGATAGAAATTCACAATGCAATGACAGCTGGTCTGCTGCTGCTACAGTATATGTAGTATCATTTGTTCTTCATAATACTTCGCTTTTCTAATAATAATTAAAAAAAAAACCAAGTACTCACCAGCTGTTCCTTTCACAACATAAATAAAAATGAAAGGCAGAAACACATGACAAGTTTAAATTAATCCCAGTTGGCAGAGGAGAAGATGTTTCATGACAGGTGAAGCTCCAACTTTATCACTTTTCTCCACCTCAGCAATGAGACAATTTGAAATGGTGGGTTTCTATGATACCTTACACACTTCTAACCCTTTAACTAATTTGAGTGGAAAACCCAGTTTTGAGAACTTTTTTTTTACTGTGAATAAAGGAGAGGAGAAGGGGGAGGGGAACTGGGAGAAGGAGGAGATATTTGTCCTAGAAACACTGATCTAAAGAGTTGAAGTGCTTTGGGCCTTGAAAAGCAGGATATTTCTGCTGGAGAACCGAGGGCCAAGTTGATTATTTTATGGCCGACTGAAATAAGTCAGTGAATGCAAAACGTACAGAAAAGTGTTAATGCAGATACGTATATACTTTCCCATAAACTTGAGATAAGATATACAATATCCCCAAAGGGGATTTTAAAATGGAGGAAGGTCATACAGACTTGTAAGAAAAGTGCTTATTAGGAAATATGTATAACATAAAGTCATAAAATACAGTAAAAGGATTTTGAAAAGTCTAGTGAATCAATGGTTTAATGTGATGGCTCTTTTTAAATGCAAAGAAACCAAGGCCGCACTGAGCTGTTATATGACAGGGCCATTTGTAAATATGATTAACTAACTCACTTGAGTTTTTTTCTCTGATAATTTCTGTGGTAACCTGTCTTAATTGATATTCTATTAAACTAATGGAACATTAGGTTGCACAGTCAGTTCTAGTAGGCCCATCCAATGTATTTGACACTGCTTACGTTGTGAAAGTGAATTGAAACCCACAGGAATGCAGTATAATACTGCATATATTTCTTGTCTGAGTAGCTTGGTTACTGGTGTGGCTCAATTTTTATGTTTTTTATATTTGCAAAATGGAAGTTTAGCAATTCAGCTCATATAACTGAATTGATGTGATCTTCATATTTCAAAATGACTAATGACTTCATGCTTATAAGTTTCTACTAACGTGTTACTTGGAAGTCTAATGTCAGAAAAGTAACAGAATAATTTCAGGCACAAAGTTCTTCCACCTTCGTTTTGCAGCAGTTGAAAATTTTAGCATCTTACCAGTTCAAAACATTTTTAAACACACAAAAAAAAAAATATCTCAAACAATAATCCAAAGAGACAGACAGGACTGTTCCCATTGCAAGCTGCTGCAATATGAACTTTTGTTGTAACCACTGTGAACAGTAGCAGAAAGTTCTTGCAGAAATAGACTTAATTTCATTTTGAGATAGGATAACAATATGCTTGTTCTTTGTTGTAGATATCTAGCAAGTAACTGCACAAAATTGAATTTTGTAGCCTGCATGAGAGGATTTTCCTTCTGTCTAAGTCTGTAGGTGTAGAGAAATATTTTATGCAGACAGCTAGTCAGATAGTTTACACACAGATGTCTACACTCTAGGTATCTATGATTAGCTAAATTAGTCCTACCTAAAATGTAGATCTTGGACAGGATTCATGTCATTTAACTGTAAACCTTTGAAACTTAGACATCTGTGACTGAGGTCATCATTCTAACTTTCTTCTCTTTATAGGGAGTGAAGGCGAAAAAAGAAATATCAGAAGTTAGACTTTTCTCATACTAAGATAAATATTTAACATAGACCAAACCAAACACTCTCCTGAGGCATGCAGTGAAGACAGCTTTGTTTCTATTTTGAACATGGTCTTGTTTCCTTTCCAATCAGAAGTGATAAAATTACTCCTGTGTAGTTCAGAAATAGTCCTCTAAAAACCCTAATGAAACCAATTGTTTTGACTTTATTCCAAACTAAATGTGTGTTTCTATTGAGGCAATTTAGGAAATTAGACTTTGGCTTTAAACCAGCTGGCAAATGATTTGGAACTTGATATTTTCAATTAAAATAATATTTAATTGATCTTTCTAAACATATCTGTGTTGTTTCTCCCCTTCCCCCCCTCTTATTTTTAGCTAGAACTCGTAAAAACATCAGAGAACAATGATATAGTGACATATTAGTATCTTGGAAAAGACACTCTTCTCTCTCTCAGATAATGAAATTGTCACTAAGTTGGGATCTGTTTGTATTCATTACAAATGAACTGTTCCACCTCCTCATGCTTCTTTTATTTCAACATAATAATTTCTGGGGAATATAGGGGTTAATCTTAATGCTTAATCTACAAAGTTTATATTAGTAGACTTAGGAGTTAGTATTGAGACTACAGTGTAATTGCAGGGGGGGTTACTTGTTCAGTTCCATGAACAGTAGAGCTAGAACTCAAGCCTTTACAACTCTGACAGAGTTTTGCCATTTAGAATTTTTACAAGATCCAGCAGTATTTCCAGATCTTATTAAGGCAGAGAAATGAAGACAAGAAAAAAACAGTTATTGGTTCTATGTGTCGGTTTTAAGGAATCTATGATCTTTTACATAAGATGACATCTGAAACCTCTCCGCTTCAATATTTTGTCTCTCGCACTGACCTGCTCTCACTGATTTAGAAGAAGATGCAAATTGCCTTGCTGTATGAGTCTTTACCACAGAACTATAACACTGAATAATTAGAAGCTGACAGTCTGCATCTTAAGGTTTCACATGCCATCCACATTATACATCATTTAAAAAAAAAAAAGTATTAAACATTTGATAATTGTCACAGTTTTATAACAATGACTAATTGTAAACTATGGGAAAACTTATCTTTGACAGTTATGGTTCAGAAATACTTCAGCTTCCCTGTTTTCTGAGCCAGGAGAATAAGACTCCTGTCTTATGGATCAGGCTTAGAGGGAGGATTAAGACTCCTGACTCTTATGGGTCAGGATTAAAGGGAGAGCAGGGACAGGTGATGTTACAGTGGAGGTCTGCTACAAGTCACCCAACCGGGAAGACCGAGTGGATGAGGCCTTCGGTAGACAGATAGAAGCAGCCTCATGTTCACAAGCCCTTGTCCTCATGGGGGACTTCAACCACCCGGATATTTGTTGGAAGAACAACACAGAAGGGCATAGGCAGTCCAGGACATTCATGGAATGCATCAATGCCAACTTCCTTCTCCAAGTGATAGAGGAGCCAACAAGGAGAGATGCCATGCTGGACCTTGTTCTCACCAACAAGGAGGGGCTGGTGGGGAATGTCATGCTCAAGGGCAGCCTTAGCTGCAGTGACCACAAGATGGTGGAGTTCAGGATCCTTAGGGTGGCTTTGTAGAGTACTGTGGGAAAAAAACCCTGGAGGGAAGAGGGGCCCAAGAAAGCTGGTTAATATTCAAGGATCACCTCCTGCAAGCTCAGAAGCAATGCATCTCAACAAAGAGGAAGTCAGGCAAAAATGCCGGGAGGCCTGTGTGGATTGGCAAGGAACTCCTGGACAAACTCAAACAGGAAAAGGAAGGCTACAGAGGGTGGAAATAAGGACATGTAACTTGGGAGAAATACAGAGAAGTTGTCTGAGCAGCCAGGGATCATGTTAGGAAAGCTAAAGCCCTGATAGAATTAAATCTGGCCAGGAACATCACGGGCATCAAGAAAAGCTTCTACAGGTATGTCAGTGATAACAGAAAATGTGGGGAAAATGTGGGCCCACTCAGGAAGCAAACAGAAGAACTGGTCACCTGGGATATGGAGAAGGTTGAGGTGCTCAATTAGTTTTTTGCCTCAGTTTTCACCAAGTGGTCTAACCACACCGCCAATGTTGCAGAAGGCAAGGACTGGGAGAATGATGTACCACCTACTGTAGCAGAAGACAAGATTCAAGACCATCTAAGGAACCTGAAGGTGCACAAGTCCATGGGACTGGATAAGATTCATCTGCAGGTCCTGAGGGTACTGGTAGATTAAGTTGCCAAGACATTATCCAATATATTTGAGAAGTCGTGGCAGTCTGGTGAAGTTCCCACTGACTGAAAAAGGGGAAACATAGCCCCCTTTTTTAAAAAGGGAAAAAAGGAAGACGTGGGGAACTACAGGCCGGTCAGTCTCACCTCTGTACCCAACAAGGTCATGGAGCAGATCCTCCTGGAAACTATGCTAAGGCATATGGAAAATAAGGAGGTGATAGGTGACAGCCAACATGGCTTTCAGTAAGGGCAAATCGTGTCTGACAAATTTGGTGGCCCTCTACAATGGAGTTACAGCGTTGGTGGATAAGGGGAGAGCAACTGATGTCACCTACCTGGAGTGTGCAAAGCATTTGACACTGTACCACATGACATGCTAGTCTCTAAATTGGAGAGGCACGGATTTGATGGATGGATCACTCAGTAGATAAGGAATTGTCTGGATGGTCACGCTCAGAGTTGCAGTCAATGGCTCCATGTCCAAGTGCTGAGCAGTGACAAGTGGTCTTCCTCAGGGGTCAGTACCAGGACTGGTGCTGTTGGCGACATGGACAGTGGGATTGAGCGCACCCTTAGTAAGTTTATTGATGACACGAGGCTGTGTGGTGCAGTTGACATACTGCATGCCATCCAGAGGAACGTGGACAGTTCAACGATGCCAAGTGCAAGGTCCTGCACATGAGTCAGGCAATCCCAAGCACAAATACAGGCTGGGCAGAGAATGGAATGAGAGCAGCCCTGAGGAGAAGGACTTGGGGGTGTTGGTTGATGAGAAGCTCAACATGAGCTGGCAATGCGCGCTTGCAGCCCAGAAAGCCAACCATGTCCTGGGCTGCATCAAAAGAAGTGTGGGACCACACCTGGAGTACTCCGTCCAGCTCTGGGGCACCCAAGATAAAAAGGACATAGATCTGTTGGAGCAAGTCCAGAGGAGGGCCATGAAGATGATCAGAGGGCTGGAGCACCTCTCCTATGAAGACAGACTGAGAGAGCTGGGGCTGTTCAGCCTGGAGAAGAGAAGGCTCCGGGGAGACCTTATAGCAGCCTTCCAGTACCTAAAGAGTTACCAAAGTGTGATTCTATGGTAAAACTTACCTTTTGCACAACATTATTATGATTTTTTCCTATTTTGTACTAATCAATTGTAAAGGTCACACAGATGTCAAGGTAGTTTTCTTGTTGTGCCTTTAAATGATCTACTTAAATTATTTTATTTTATTTTATTTACTTATTTATTTTTAACCACAAGAATGTACGTTTTATCACAGAGTTCATAATTTAGGAAATCAACTTGAAAATCTGGTTTTGCTGGCTGTTACTGAAGAAATCTCAATACTAATTTCTAGAAAGTAATGCAAAGAATGCAATTGTTTCTCTTACTTCAAAGGTCAATGTTTTAACATTTCCGGGGACTTTTCCTCATTTTCCAGTCTCTACAGTGAAGCAGACTACATCCCTACAAAAGGAGTTGATAACAGTCTATAAGGGGAAAAATTGTTAGTAGAAGTCAGCTTCTCATGTATAAGCTAAACAACTCCTCACATATCCTGATGAATTAAGATTCTGTTACAAAGGACATAATTACTCTGACAATGCTATGTCCCTTGGCAGCTTCATCTGAAGTTCAGTTTGTAAAACATTCAGTGTAGTTTTTAAACATGTTTCTGCTTTTAGAGGAATATTTCTTAATTCTTTATTTAGTGAATATGACTTTGTACTAGTTACGATAAGTAATTTGCTTAATAGCTTTTGTAAGGTGTAGATTATTTGCATCATGGTTATCAGCAGCTGAGACTGGGGGAAAAAAAATGACCCAGTGATTTCTCATTGTTTTTAAAATATGTAATTACAACTTTAACAATGAAATCTGCATTACTTTGGGATAAGACATAGTACTTTTATTCATTAGTAGCCAACTTAGAAACCACCAAAATGCGGAGCTGTGATTACTGTTGCCCTTACTGAAGAATTTGATGTTTTTTAGTGAGGACTACCTGCCAACTTTTAGCAGAGTTATTGCAAGATAAGAAAGACCACATTCATTTATCTGTTTATCTCCTGAGAATAAGATGGACCTTTAAGTCTGAAAAGTGTTCCTTAAAAAAGAGTGTCCACATAACTGTTCTAAGTGTGACATTTCTTTCTTTCAAATTGCAACTGTTCCTCTCTATTTGCAGTGGAGTTAATTTTGCCTTTATTATGACCGTGGGTGCATGACTGTTTCAAAATATTGGGAAAGGGCAATGAGCCAAAATCATTATCTTCACTTGAAGTGTTTAATACCAAACGTAAATATTGGAGGGGCTTGAGTGCCCAAGCCATCCCTCCAGGCTTTACACATCTGATTATAAATGTCCCTGCTGCACTGTCAGCTAGTCCCCATCATGACTTCAGTCCAGTGTTGTCAAGGAAATAATAACCTAGAGTCTTCCATTGCTCATCAGTGTGGGGACAGTGCTTAAAGTGCTTAAACATGGGTTGTTTTCCCTTCAAATACTCCTGTATAACTAAAATTGTTAATAAGCAATTAGCAAAATTAGAAATAGAAATAGAAATAGAAATAGAAATAGAAATAGAAACAGAAATAGAAATAGAAATAGAAATAGAAATAGAAATAGAAATCAGGCTGCTTTAGATGCTAATTCCCTCTGTGTATTTCATGCAGCATTAAAACTTTTAGTGCCCAGTGAGATACTCTTCATTAAAAGAGAAACTAAGCTGATGCCTACCTTCTACATACACTTCCAGTGGTCAAAGTTTTTATTCTCTGGTCTAGAAGAATGAAAGAATCTAATGCCTTTTTTCACTCCTTCATGGAACAGTAGCACCTGAGGGAGACAGAATTTATTGCAACAATCCATTGCCAGGAATACATTAAGCACATAGAGGAATAAAGTGCACACAAGAATGCTCTACTTTCACAGAGAAATGTGCAATACAAGAAATACAGCCTTTTCACAAATATCATCCTTAAGATTTACATTTTATTTCAGATGAAATTCTTGGTGGTCATTACTTTTTCTTGATTTTCTAAGCAGCGAAATGTATTTTTCAAATTATTTCCAGAGTTCCATGAAGTAGAAATAATAAACTTTAAAAGAGCTATGGTGTTTGTTATATACAAACTTGACTTATTATTTTGTGCTATTCTCAGCCTAGAATCTTATAGAGATTGTAAGGTATATATTCTTCAATGTGGGACAGATATTTGTAATTGAGCTTTTAATCTCCAGGGACTGGGGATTTATGATTTTTAGAGCTGATATAAAAAGGTAAAAGCTATGCCAGACTAGTGTAGTTCATTAATTAACTTCACACTGCATAGTATCAGAATGCAGCTTCTTATCAATATATCTCATCAAAGATCATATTTCACCTAGACCTGGATTACTTCTGTATTAATATTGTCTTTCAGCATTTTTTATTTAAATAGGTATTGGAGTAAATTTTGAGATTGGTTTGTGGTTTATTTGTTTTCTTCCTCTTCAGTTTAGTGCATATATATTTAAATAAAATGTGTTCTGTTTTCCCAAATCATCAGCTCATCTTGGCTTTCTTTAATTTTGATGTCTGCAACAGAATTAAACATATCAGGTCAAAAATAGGTGGCATAGTGCTATTTTCTCATAGCTTTGGCAGACACAGTATGTGACCTACAAACACTTTTGCTGTTCTGGACTAGCAACTAGAGCACAGGAGGCGTGGGATTAAACAGGTGTGTATATGTGTTGCAGATTCAGTTAGTCAATGGAGAGAACTTCTGGAAGACAATTCATCGAAGGTGAACAAGTCTTATGAGGAGTGGCTGAGGGAACTGGGGTTTAAACTGGAGAAAAGGAAGCTAAGAGAAGACCTTATAGCTCTCTACAACTACCTGAAAGAAGGTTGCAGTGAGGTGGGGGTCAGTCTCTTCTGCCAAGTAGAAATCAATAAGACAAGATGAAATGGCCTCAAGTTGTTCCAGGGGAGGTTTAGATCGGACATTAGGAAAAAATTCTTCACCAAAAGACTTATCAAGCACTGGAACAGGCTGCCCAGGGAAGTGGTGGAGTCACCATCCCTAGAGGTATTTAAAAGATGTGTAGATGTGATGCTTAAGGGGGACAGGTTTTAGTAGTGGACCTGGTAGTGTTAAGTTAATGGTTGGACTTGGTGATCTTAAGGTTCTTTTCCAATCTAAAAGATTCTATGAATCTATGATTCTACTTTTGTATGACCTTAAGGCATGCCAGAGGAACTGCCCTTTAAGGGTGCTATTTTTCTTCACCCAGTAAACAAGATGACTAATATGTGTAGCTCATCTTAGAACCACCTTTTCCAGATAATTATTTCCAGGTGAGCTTGATAGTCAGTATTACCTCAGTCTACCTCATTTATAAATGCATAAACACATTTTTATATTTTCCTAATATTTCATTTATTCAGTCAAGGAATAGAAACAATATCATGAAAGAGTAATGTGACCAAGAAAAATGGCTCAATATCATCATCAGACTTGATGATACAAGGAATCAAGTCAGCATACTAAACCAAGAGAATAAGAATTGTTTACAGAAATCATTCAAAACAATAAATGCCAAGAAATCCTGATTTATTTTTTGTAAGCAATACAGAAACAAGGAAAATAATGCCAGCACAGTTTGTTAAATAAGTTTCCATGCCTCTGATCTGTATCCTGTATGTTCATTGTGACTAGAGAAAGCGTTTTGAACTGCAGTTGTCTGAATACATCACAAAAGGATAAAACAATGTAACTTAACATTTATTTATTTCTTTACTTACTTACGTACTTACTTATCTCAGGCATTTATCCATACAATGTTAAATTCACTTCTGTGGAAAACAAGTGCAGTTGTGCTCATGTTAATGGGATTCTGCTTGCTTAGCCCTAAAATTGTTTTGTCCCACTGGATAAGTGATTGTGGGTAGCAGCACTTTCAGGTAGATATTATTCTTTTCATATTGCTCTGGAGGAAATATTACAGAGGATTAAGGGTTCTGTCGTCCAATACCACAAAGGGTATCTGGTCTCAAAGTTTGTGTTAAAACACTGTTTCTTTGCTCACAGGCCTGAACTCAAATCACATCTCTGTCTAAAGGAAAAGGTTCTGCATCACCTTGTAAACTTCTCTTTTTATGACATTTTGGGACTGCTGACAGGAAGTTTTCAGGTTATGCTTGACATTTTGATAAGTAACATCACATGAATGATTTTAACTTTGCCTAACTCATGCTGTGTTGCTTTTCATTGCTTTTGGTCTGCTCTGGAAAAGAGACAATACTCATAATGTCTTTCTTTAGTATTTTTCATACAATGTGATATAGCATACAATTCATTTACAATTGCTGTAATTAAAATTATTGAAGTATCATCATGATTTTTTTCTATCCAAACTTATAATTTAATTAAAGTTCTAGATTTTGCTTTCAAACCTACAATGAAGAGAATGTGGACCGATAGCTTACACATAGACTGACCTAGTTTTAAAGTCAAGGTGAAATAGATATATTTTCTTGTCCTGCTTTGATTTACTAACATCTGAATGTAATTGGTACGCAAAAGCTGAAAAAGTTTAAGGTGTATAATACAAAATGTTACTTTTAGAAATCAGTTTAAGACCCTTCTATACAATGTTTTTTTTCCTCATTATAATGAAAATTAAGTTATTATTAACTACCTGTCTTTATCACCTTTTTCTGCCTCATATTTACCCAAAATGTTCTTCACCCCCAAATCAACCAAGTCATTAAAAATTCCCTTTTCCTAGGCAGTGTAATGGAAGGCATCTGGGTATTATAGTGATTTTCAGCAGCATAAAACCCTTATGACGATTTTAGTGGGTTGGAGGGAAGAAAGCAGCTGAATCAATGGTTTGCTACTGTTTTACTAGCTTTTATAGTACTGCAAAGAGCACACCTCAGAAGACACTGTCTGTATTGTGACAGAGAGAGAGGTAATGGCTGAATTTGGAAGGGAAATAACTGGAATGATGGTGTGAACTTCATAAATTTTAAAATAAAGAGGTCTGTGACTTTGACCTTTAATTACAAGGAAGCAAAGAGGATCCACACACCTGTAATCATCAAAATAACTGAAGTAACTGTCTCTTTCCTACCAGAAACAAAGTTGAAAAATCCTCATAAAAATTTTCAGTGCATTTAATGGATATGTTTTCTTAGATTTGAACTGCATAGGGTGTCCTTGAGTTACGGTAGGTTGGAACAAATAGGCAAGAATAAGACGAGAATATTTAGTCTGGAGAAAAGAAGATTTAGTCTGGAGAAAAGAAGATTGAGGGGGATCTTGTTAATGCTTTCAAATACTTGAAGGGAGGATGCCAGGGGGATGGGAGCAGTCTTTTTTCAGTGGTGCCCATTGATAGGACGAGGGGTAATGGGCACAAGCTTGAACATAGGAAGTTCCATCTTAACATGAGGAGGAACTTCTTTACTTTGAGGGTGGTGGAGCACTGGAACAGGCTGCCCAGAGAGGTTGTGGAGTCTCCCACTCTGGAGACATTCAAAACCCGCCTGGACGCTGTCCTGTGCAACCTGTTGTAGGTGACCCTGCTCTGGCGGGGGGTTGGACTAGATGATCTCCAGAGGTCCCTTCCAACCCTGACTATTCTGTGATTCTGTGATTCTGTAATATGTGTCATTTAGTACTGAGGATGTGCACTGTATGGATAAGATTGAAGGAAAATATGCGCAAGTTTCTGGAAATTAAGTGCAAGACAAGTAAGGAGGGTGTGATAGTTACTGTGACCATCCAAGTGGCTCGGTATTAGTGTATAATTTATGAGGGCAATTGAGCATATGAATAGCCTGAACCTTCTATCATTAGATCAAAGATGGGCTGCTCTTTTCAGTCAATCGCATTGCTTCTTCATCATTTGTCTGTGATAAAAGGTTTAGTAGTGTCAAGGAAAATCCTTTAATGTATCAGTAACTGAAGAGTACACTGTGACTAGCACCGGCGGGAAAAAATGAAACAAAAAAACCAAGCCCGCTCTAAACTTGAGTTACTGAGAGCTGCTGCGTAGTCAGAGAGCAGGTTCAGTGCTGCAATGTGCCATTTGAGTGGTATTTGCTCTTTACATGATGTGTATTTATTCATTTCAGGTTATGAAGTGATGTATGATGTGGAAGAATATCCCTTACCTGGTGCACTATAAGTTGTTTAGCATATGCTGGTCATAGAATGATTCACTTTCTCATAAATGAATCTGGAATACTTCCCAGAATAGAACTACCTCTCAAACTTGTAAGTTTGGCTGACAGTGCTGAACTTCAAGGAAAGACTGGGGTACTGTCTCTGTGCAATGCACATTTGGGATTCTCCATCCTCCTGAGAGATTTTTTGATTGCTCCTTGCTGTTCGGTTCAAGGGAAAGAAAACAAACAAAAAAAACCACAGTCTTATGTTCTGGAGTTTTATGACTGCAGTAGATACTGGGTCAGCTTTATGTCTATGTGTGTGAATCTGTTGGTTTGCGTGTGATGAGCCTGTTTGGTCAATTATTCCAGCAGCGCATGACTAATATCTTTACAGAGTAGTTCTGGAGTTAATTGATACTGGAGAAATGAGTCAGATAAAGAGAAAATGAATAGTTTGGGGTTTTTTTTTAACTCTTCCATCTGCACTCTCCACTTTTACCTTGTTCTTTTAGCAAATTAATAATATTTAAAAAAAAATGACAGTAACTGTATTAGATTTTTGCCTTTCAGATCAATGAACAAACAGCACTGCTGTAAGTCTTACCTCCTTCCTGAGTACACATTTCAATTTTCTTTGAGATTTTACACTTTCATTATATTTCATACCATGAAAAAATGAAAGTGTGTGAAGTCCTTGAAATTTCCTCTGCAGAGATTACTATTTAGTTAGTTAAATACTAGGGAACGAAGGATTTTTCAGTAAGTGAAAAGGCTGAATAATTAAATATCTAATTTCTTAAATTTCTTGCTACTTGAGGCTCTCATCAAGCTTGCATAAAAGAGAATTTCAGAAATGAAATCTTTCTATGAAGGAACTTCTATCATTTTCTCGTAAGAGCTTTCCTGTTGAGACAAGAAAGATGGCATTCAACTCCAGATTGCTGATATCTAAATGAAGTTGTTTAAGTGCAGATGCCGATGTTACTTATGGACTATATTCAGGTGTCTAATTTTCTAGTGGAGTCTAGTCAACACAGTTTATGGAGTCTGGAGAGCTATTCACCTCTCCATGATATAAGACACCTGTTTTGTGAGCTGAATAGCTTTCTAGAATACATTTACTTTATCAGGCTCAATTCAGTCACTTATATGTACCATGTCTATCTTAGATGCTTTAAGGCATGCTACTTGATCTCCAACTGGTTCTCTAAATGCTTTGACTACCTTGTAGGTACATTGAGGTGTTTCAAACACATGCAGACATCCTGGATACCTACCCTTTGATTTCTTATATGGCTTTGGATGCCTCTGTTTAGGGAACTGACCAAGAATCCATATGACTAAATTTTCACCTTTTGTTTTTCTAGAAATTGACATTCTCACTAATGCACAGAAATCACCATCTGGATACTTAATTTTAAGTTTCTACAATCTGGAACCAAATCACATAATTACGGTCATTTTCTTGAATGATATAGCTTTGTTATGTAAGAGGTTTTAAGTAAAATTTTCAGAATATTTGCATGAATCCCAGAAACCAATGAAGGTCACCACATGCTGCTCTCTGAGGGCTGTTCCATCACTCATTACTGGCATGAGTTGCCCCATTCATGTAACAAACTTAAGCAGTATGAACAGTAATGTCCACCCAAATACTGGCCCAAAATTCTTTTAAGATTTTTAAGGTTCAGAACTGCAAAAAAAAACCCAAACCAAATCAAAATCCAACCAAAACAGGAGTAGTACAATTATCAATGATGCAGTGACCTTCTCAAAAGGACCAGACACTACAAAGCCTTCTACTCAGTAGTCTCATCAGACACGGTCTCCAAAGCCAGTATACTCACTATGAAGAAATATGAGGGACACGATTCTCCTGTTTTGTTCTTCTCTACAAGCAGTCTGACCTTCATGCTGTTCCTTTTACCAAAGTCCGGCAACTTTTCATCCTGCTTCTCCCAGCTGTTCCTCTGTTCTTTAAGTAATTAAGACTTGATTAGTCCAAGCATTCTTTTTTTTTTTCCAAGTCTAATCACTAGGACTTCGTTCTCTAGTCCAACATAAGGGGAAGTGTGGGTTAGTCCATTTTTGTGTGTTTAGTATGACTTGACTAGAAACTCCTCCTTTCCCTCTCCTAGCAAGTCCTTCAATAGCAATATGATTCAGACACTCTGCTTAGCATTAATTATGAGATAAAGGTATTTCCAAGTGCATGCACAGGTGGAACCTGCATATGTAGTAAAATTCATAGCTGTGACTGAAGCTTTCCAGGAATTTCTCAGGAACTTTCCAGGAACCTATGGATAATATAAAGGACCACAGTTTGGGTGCCTAAACTCCTCTTTAGATCCATACTTATTTTTCTCCTCCTGATTTGGGGGACTTTTTCATTATCTTTGAGGAACTTTTAAGGAGGATGATGGGACAATGAAGAAGATCATACTGTTGTTGTCTCTGCCATCTTGATTCTTTGCGTCAAAAGACACTATTATTTTGTTACTGATACATTAAAAAAGAAATAAATAAAAAGAAAGAAAGCCAAGTCTATATAAGTGATAAAAGTAGCCTGCTTTGAAATAGAGGAAGCATTTGCTGTCTATTGCTATGCAACTATTACCACATTTAATTGTCAGTTATNGGAGAAAAAAAAAGAGATTTTCCACATTAATCCAATAGCCTGAAATCTGTGAAATAATTTTGGAATCACTGAACAGGTACCAGATGACCTAGCAGAATTTGAAAAAAATCCCCAGTCTTTTAGGTAGTAGATTATAATTAGTACTTTTTTTTTTTTTGCTTTTGACACATAAGAAAATGTTTCAAAAATACCTTGTGAGTCTGAAAGCTCTTTCAGAGAAACAAACCAAAGCTAGAACTAAAACCAGTTTTCACAGTATTCGATTTCCATGTGTGTATATATATAAAACATTACTGGTAGTTTACTGTTAAAACATTAAAGTTGACATTGTAAATGTCTGTTACTATCACCTAATTATGTTAAGTTCAAGCCAAAATCAGTCTGGTGGCATAGTGGTGGACAGGTGTCTATATATTAGCCAAAGTTTTAAACATTAAGTTTGGGAAATTGTCTTCACCTAGATGCTACTTAGATACGCGAGGGTGGAAATCAGGTTAGTTTGCACCACTAAGTAAAGAAGAACTGTGTTGGCTTCAGGCAAGTGCAGAAAACAGGAGGTTTGCCCTGAGGATATGCACTAATTTAAGCTTGCCTTCTGTGGTCAGTGGTTCATTCCCTTTCTAAAGAGTACACCCCAGAGTATGAAGAGCTTCCCAAGAAATAAACTTTTTCAGATTAAGGTCATCCTTCACCCCTGCAGATGTGAAACAGAAAATACTATTAAGAAAAGGGGGAATGACTAATTACCAAACAGATTAAGAACCAGAGGATCTCTATGCAAAAGAATGATATCCGGGACAAATTATTTCTTGAAAGTCAGTATCTACAGTGATACATTTGGTAGTTATAGTACCAGATTTACATGGAAAAGAGGTGGTAAATGTGAAGAGTACTTAAAACTGTTATTTTAAGCATTTTTCACAATCAGAACATTCCTAAGAACATTTAGGAATACAAATAGCCACCCATAGCCTAGGTCATGGTCATGCACAGATCTCATGTACCTGCATATGATGGATGTTAAGTTCAGGTCCTGAATTTCTGAAGACTAATAAAATAGAAGATTGTTGTGAAAACGGATGTGTCAACTGACTCTGTTCAAATTCAAATTAATTTAGTTTACAGTCTACATGTTCCTTAAGGCATATAGTATATTCCAATTTTCTTCTTGGGTGGACTTCATTGCCTGTCTTTTAAACCACCTGAACATTAGATATCCCATCTGAGCTAGTTTCCAAGAACACTACTGAACTGCCTTCACGTGGGTGTCTGGTGCCATTTGTGATATCCTTGGAGGCTTTGGTGTCTTACAAGGAAATTCTGTGCCAGCTCCCAGAAGATGTCCTGAATACCTTATAGTATCTCATATGGTCCTAGGCACATGTGAACGAACACCTGAATTCGGGTCTGAGTTTCCTATATAGTTACTGAACACAGAGCTAACAGATCAGAAGAGACAGGCACATGCAGGACCCCTGTCTCTTATCACAGTACAGGATAAATTATCTTCTGGAGTTACATTTTTCTCTCTACTGACAACAAAAGCATCTAGATTAACAATTTAGGCTAGATGAGAAGCTTTTAGAAAGCCAAAAATAGCTGAGAAGATTACCACAGCAATATTTCACAATATTCTGTGTATACAGAATGTATATACACAGAATACATATATTCTGTATGAATATGTATGTTATGTATGAAAATTTATGTACTGAAATGTATACAGAATGTGTATACATTTCTGAAATGAAACTCATGAAAACTTGAAGTTCAGGCTTTAATCTTGCTGGCTACTAATAACACTTCACTGAAATGTTACGGCATTTTGTTCACAATGTTATCTGTTCCCGGTGAATCTGCTCACACTGTTAATTATTACATCTCAGGTAGGCATTATTCCAAACTGGCTTGCACATAAAAATATTAGGGAGCTTCTCTCCTCCCTACTTGAAGTGATGAAAGAACTACAGGACAGCCTAAAGGCTTTTTAAAAAAATAACATATGCTTAAATACAGTGTATGTACAAAAAAAAACTTATGTGACATGATTATTCACTACTTTATAAAGATCTTCTTATTTATAATTATTGATGTTTAAAATGTATTTCTCTAATTATCCTTGTTCTGAAGCAGTATTCTAATTATACTACTAATACTATAGGATTAACATACTTACAATAATTTTGAAAGTACAAATGTGAGTAGTTCTTACAATTATTTCCTACACTTTATTGCATCTCCTCTGTTTAGTGTTGGCCTCAGAACACTTTACAAATATCTTAATTAATTTCACTTGTTTATCTATATTTTATTTCTTTATATTTTTCATAATAAAAATGATTTGATCTAGATTGTTTTAATTCACACTTTGAAACTGAATTAAGATTGTGCAGTATGTTACTGCTGAGTAATCGTAAAATAAGAATAAGAAGTATAATGCATGGTACAACACATCTAACAGTACAACTGTCTTTGAGGCATTTTTGATGACATAAAGTCTACATAGGTTTTGATTGTCCTGTTTGATTGTTGTCTTCCTTATTTCTGTCCAATCAGCCACACTAATAAAGGTCCCTTACTTTTAGTACAATTTCTAATTTAAAAAGTAGCATTGTGGTGAAGAATCTATTTTTGTTTCGATCAATGATTTTATTATAAAAAAGTAATAATGCAAATGATTATGAGAGGTAGCTCTGCTACAGCTGCAAATCTGTATGTCCCCTGCAGTTCAAATACTTTGTTTATTTCTTGATCCCTTCTTACCTTACGGCAGATGTTTCCAGGAGCTGTAACAGATGAAGATTTTAGTTATTTACTTTGAAACAGGGATGTGAGACTTGATCTTTGTTAGTAAAATAACAATTTAAAAGTAAAGTGAGCAAAAGGTATAGCAAAGATTTAGTCCTCATTGATCCATACCGACAGCAACACCAAAACAGGCAATCTGGTATATTTTATACTTTAGTTCCACTACATTTAAACTGGGATTCTTCTTATTTATTTATGAGGATACATTGTAATGTGTAACCATCTGGTATTTGAAATCCATCTTTGCCTGATAATTTTCTGGTGTCTATGTCTCTGGATGGTATACTGAATTATAGGAGATCTGAAGTATGGAGATTTAACAACTCTCTAATTAAAGCTGCAGCGTTTGTGCAACAGATGAAGACTATTTCAGAATAAATTAATATCAATAAAAACCAAGAAACTAGCCTGGGTGTTTTGTGGGAAGCTGCCAAAACAGTCATGAGGGGTAGAATAATTTGCTTAGCTGCAGCAGCAGTACAAAAAGTATATCTTGAGTACCAGTGTAAATTAGAAAAGGAAGTTAATGAGATGAAAAAAGCAACATAAAAAGCAGGTACCTTAGGACCCTCCAACTTTTGATTAAACAGAGGGAAACTAAACGCTTTGTGGTGAATAACACAGACAATGTGTTAAAGCTTAATGAACAAATGTACTATGAAAAGGGGAATAAATCCGACAAATTATTTGCATATGATTGGAATGGGAAGAGAAAGGAAAACTTTTTTCAGTTTTAGAAACAAGAGACATTGTAACAGATTATAGTCCAAGAGCTGTAATGAGATTTCTTGCATGTTCTTTATAAAACAGCTTTATCCTAGCTAAATATGGGTCACAAGGAGATCCTTCTTATCCGAAATTCAATTGCCACAGATTAAGGAAAGAAGTAAGATGAAGTTGGTTCTTCTGGGATCAGAAGTTAACAACAAGCCATTGAAAATTCTTCTCTTGTGAAAAAAAAAGCAGACCAGATGGAATCACTGTTATTAAAAAAAGTTCTGTGTTTCTGTTTGCGTGACTGAG
Source organism: Ibidorhyncha struthersii (assembly GCA_013398815.1). Taxonomy (NCBI): domain Eukaryota; kingdom Metazoa; phylum Chordata; class Aves; order Charadriiformes; family Charadriidae; genus Ibidorhyncha; species Ibidorhyncha struthersii. The sequence goes on along the minus strand of VZSZ01009387.1, from coordinate 118,748 downwards.
AGATCTTTTATTTCTTTGACTTCATTTTCTCTTCCATAAATGAAAGCATTAAAATCTGCAGTGGAAAAAAAAAAAAAAAAAGCTGCGTGATAGATCATACATTGTTTAACATTGGCCTTGGTGCAAGAAAATTTTCACATATTAAGATGATAGCCATTATCCGTCTTATGTAGTCTGTCATCCAGAAAAGATAAGTATCTTGCTCAACATAGATATTGGGGCTTGTGTCTGTTACATATAATGTTACAGCAGCATAATTAAAAAGGGTTCTGAACATTAGTAGACAGTAATGTGGTATTTTGTAGCATCCTTTATTCAATGACGTGGTTGAAATATATTGTAACAGAATGAGGAAACACAACAAAAAGCATGAAGGAAAACACAGGAAAAGAGAGACAAAGATGGTATATATCATGCATGAAGCTGTTATAAGTACAAGGAAAGCCACATTAAAAGGGTAGATCACAGTACATTTTAAGGAAAAAAAAAAGATCTATAGTGTGATTTTCACAGAGCAAAATTTTTCACAGAAATCAAAGGCTTTGAAGGACTTCCAACATTTCAAGATCTGCTGTTCCTAAGGAACTGGCTCCAAAGTTGAATATAAAGTTACACTTCTAGAACTTGTCATTGTAGATTTAAATAATTTCCTTGTTAATTGTTTGAAAACCTACATTCAGTTTATGGTTCTTGTAGGAAGTGTTCTGTGAGTGCAGAAGTGTTGCTGAAACAGTTTATTTGAAGATGTATTTCACTTTCATGTGTCCATCACAGAGTATAACTGAGAATCTAGACTTAAGGCAAGGCAGATTTAAGGCTGCACAAGGGTTACCTGCCTCCATAGATAACGTGCATTATCCAGATGATGTGTAGGAGCTGCACACATGAAGTGTGAGACTGCTGAATTAAACCTGGCAGTTGGATTCACTTTAGTTGTCAGTGATCCAGCTCCTGCAGATTCAATTAGAGGTTTGGGTTCAATTAACCAGAACTTTCATGTGAATCTCCCATGTTCTCAGAGCAGAACCTTATTGCCTTCCTGAGCAGTCTTCACAGGCATGTAAAAGTCATGTCTGACAGCAAAACTAAATGATTTGACAGGGCAAACAAGACCTTCGTTATTTCATAGGGGAAATCAGAAGTGTAGCTGAGAGAATTCAGGGCCCACACACAATGTGTATAGGCTTATCTGAGCTCAGTGTTGGCATACAGGATATCTGGCATCTAAGGTCAGATGCAAATAGCACAGCAACATCACTTACCTAATTGTTTTTGGGTCATATTGAGCCAAGTACCCATCTGGAGAGAGGGAGGCAAACAGAGGCCTTGTTTAATCATGCAGCTAAGTGTTACTAACACAGGCAAAACCAGTACTAAAATATGGATAGCAGTAACCTTATTAGCCACTGAAATTGCTCTGAATAGCGTAAACCGTATCGATTATTAACGTCCACAGGAGTCAATGCCCTTTGTTCCATAGAAGAGACCTCAGGGAAAGGAGTATTGAATAATAATTATTGGTCTGACACATCCAGAAAATAGTATCTTGTCTTTCCCAACTCAAACACTTCATAGCAACAGTGGCTGAAACATAAATCACTAGGACCAATTCTTACCCTCTGTATCCCTCCCAACCTATTTCTCTCCGAAACTGCACCACTGAGAGATCTTAGGTGGATGTATGAGTTAGAGTACATTGTACTTGCTATAAGGGGGCTATTGTTGTGGGCATCTAACCTGGAACTGAATGTAGGGTAAAATATAATCTTCAAGATCTTCTAGCCTTTAATTACGGTCAGAATTCATATACCCCAAAGGATATGTGCATAATAAAAATTTATTTTCTTTCAAAAATTTAATAGAAGCCCCACATTTTAGAAGTTATTACATTCTGTTGTTAAGGCTGAGATAATTTTTCTGCCTCAAGAGGGGACTCAGATATTTTGCTGTGTATGAAAATCACACTGTAATTTTCCTTTTTACAGCTGGATATCAAAATGTGACTTCTGACTTTCTATTTAACTGAACCATAATTTCTGAAAAATGTTAGGCATGGAAACTGAAGATTATGGGTATTTTAAAGAATAGCTCTATCCTATCAATATAACTATCCCTTGGATTTGGGAAAAGTGAAAAAAACCCATACACTAACAGGCCTCAATGCCAGTCAAAGCACATGACCACACATCATATTGGTAGAGATTGTCATATACATTTTAGTGCAAGTACATATTTTCATCAGATCTGATAAATATTGTAGGATCTTTGTCCTGGAAATTAAGTGAACACTGAAGGACCATTAGAGGAGTTAAAGGATTATGAAAACCTCACCTGCTAGCAAGTTGGGAGATGCCAGAAAGGTTCAGATGGCATTCCTGTGTTCAAATTACTTCATATTACCATCCTTTCATTGACTTCCTAAGGACCAGGTTCCTTTAACATTCAAGATGTGTTGATAGGCATAACTTTATCATCTTAACTTGTAGATAACTCTGTGAACGCTCCTGATTTTTCTCCTTCCTGATTTTTCACATAAACCTTGGAACAATAGTAAAGAAGAATTGTATAAATAAGCATTATGCTCACAAAAATGAATAGAATTTATTGAATTTCATGAACTAAGGCTCATTTGAATTTTCAGTTTCCGCTGTTTTCAATGATACTTAAAACAATCTCTTAAAACCTCAGACCACATTTAACTGCTCTTCTACTAATCAGAGGCACACGCTTGGCCATTTGTGTAAAACTCTTGGTCAGAGCCATGTCATATACTTGCCTTTCTCAGTTCCTCATTTCAACACAGTTCAATAACAGCACTTACCTTAGTTTTTACAAAGTTAATTCTCAAGGAAATTAATATTCTTCATGTTTATAAGTTGCTTTTGCATGTCAACGCATAGGTCTTGCTCCTCTTTATAGTCTTCTGATTATTTCCAAGAACAGTATGCTTAGACTTGTTCTTGTGGAACATATATACATATATAATAAAAATAAGATCAATAGTTTTGCCTTTAGTTTAATTAAAAATATTATTTTCTGTGGGTATTTTTTTTGTTAATATATGGTCCAGTCGTTATTAAACAGTTAAGAGACAAAGAGTTCTCTAATTGAAACATTAAGCTGAAAATAGTACATCTGAAACAGATAGATGACATAGTTCATAAAGTGTTGTTAAATAGCTTGTAACTTTTGTAAAAAATAGAAAATTAGAAAAGGAGTTCAGTATTTGATATAGAGGGAGATATTAAAGAACATATTAAACCTAACATAGTGGACATACTTTACAGCAGACTGTTTTTATAGATCTGAAAAACTTTTGAGAGAAAGAATGTGTGTTGTGGAACCTCATAAAATCAAGCCAGACTGACTGATAAACTAAAAATGGGATTTAATTTTACAAGATGGTAACAAAATCAAACTAATTTTTACTCTAACCAAAGCCGCTGTGAGACTCCAACAAACACTAACAATACACACATTCAGAATGTCATTTGAGTGTTAATACTACACAACTGACTTAAGAATTCTTAAAATTTTTAGCTGATGACGCAAAATGCATAATCATTCACCTAATAAGGGAGGGCTCTAAACTTTGAGGAGTTTCCTTGGGCAGCGTGCCAACCCAAGAGGAGAGTCCCTGACTGCAGACCCACTGCTCCAAGGAGGACCATCTCAAAATGGCTCTCCGGTGGGGCTCTGTTTACACCCTACCTGAATCTGATCTGTGGTCAAATATGGTCACGTAGACCCCTCATTAGCTGAGGATCCTCATCTCATCCTCACCTTTTGACTGAAATGCATATGCGCTGACCACCACCATGTGGGCGTGACAAGAACCCTGGCGGGAAGTTTCTGTGGGCTTTTGTCAGGTCTTTGTCTGGTCTTTGTCTGGTCTTTGTCCGGTCTTTGTCCAGTCTTTGTCAGGGCAAGTGCATCTGCCACATGGTGTAAATTAGGAGATCACCAAAAAGTTTATATCAAATCAGATTTAATATATGGATCTCCTTCTCCCTCAAATTCATTGAACTTTCATAAACATGAACTAATTTATTTTCAAGTTTATGAGTTTATGTAAGTGAAAATTTCTACATGTTAAATAATTCTTTAACTACCTTCATATTGTAAAAAATAAATGAAAATATTTTTACTTGAGTCACCACATCCTGTCAAGGATATAGTGCAAATAGCATGCAAAATAGCATCCATATAGAACTATCTATTAAACTGGTGGTACAGTACCCAGAGAAAGCTCACTCACCTCTTTGTAAACAGCTGAGTTACAGCAATTATTTAAAAATGCCAAGTGAGGATCTAATCATACTTTTGCACTTCTTCATGAAGAAAAACATTCTCCTCCTACAACATCCTAACAGCTGAAACAAGGAAGAAAAGGAAAACAGTGAAACGAAAACATTCTTTGTTACTGTATATTACATTTCCAATAAACTTTGGCCTATCCATTCAATAAAATTGAGCAAAACAAAGGTGAAATAAGTATTTTAGTGAATAGCTGCAGATATTCTACTACTGACATTTCTACTCCCTTGTTATTATTCAGGCTTTTTGAATGGAGACATTGGAAAATGAGATGGTGTGGAAACAAGATAAACTACAAACAAACAGACTACATACTTATATAGACTACAAACAAGTAGTCTGTTGCCTGTGGTTACTAATGTTCCTCTTCAGAGTATGTATGAGAGGAAAGGAAAGACTATTTGGTCTGAAATAAGATGGCAGAGATCCTGGAAGAAAAACAGTTGTCCACAGACAAGTACCACTTAGTTAACTATTGTCATAATATCTCCCAATATTACAAATAGATTCTAGTAGATAGTTAGAACTCTTGGACTTTGTACAATATCTTTGAGTTATGAGAAGAGAAGGCATAATGTAATTTTTCTGAAGTCAAGGGGAATTTTACTGTTTATTTCACTGAAAACAAGGGTTTGATCCAAACTGCAAATGTTCACTAAAACAGAACAAGGTTGTCTGCCAGTAGAAACCATCCAGTGCCATCAGTATTTATAACTAGTTGATATTTTTGACTGAACGAGGGATTTATTCAGTGTGGAATTTTCTGACCTGCCACATTCATTGTTGTGATGAGAATCATGCTGCTCACCATCAGTCACCTTGCATACTTCACCTGACAAAGCCTGGCAGGATGCTTCACAACAATGAGAAGCCAGGCTGGGAAATTTACAGTAATCTGTTCCCTGAAGAGGAAAAAATGCTTTTAACAGGATTTTTTTTTTTTTCGGGGGGTGGGTGGGAGGTAGTCTGTTTGTTTGTTTCTAGATTTTGCTTTAGAGGAAAGGGTATCAGCTGGTTGAGCCCTAAAGCGCATACTGTGTAGTTCATTACCCCACCAGGGGCTCTGTGAGGCACCATACCTCTTTGAAGTAAAATACGTAAATAAATCTCCCAATGTTCTCTGAGGCACAGGAAGAATCTATCTGCAGCACTTATGCCTGAAAGGCTTCAGCATAACCTCCTCTCTACAGAGGGGAGCTAGCCTAAGCCAGGGCAAAGAGGTGGAATTAAGGGCTGGAGCACTGTGATACTGATGTGTACCTGTAAGAGGCAGGCCATGGGGCTGACTGCTAAGGAAAAAAAAACTCCAACAAATCAGGAAAAAAAAAAAGAGATTACTAATAGGCACTGAAAGAAATGATCATAAAAGAGACAAATACAAAGCAAAAGGCAGATTTGTACTTTAAATATGTATTAAAACTAATGTAAGGTAAATTTTCTGCTTAATTCACAGATGTACTGTTACATTTTTAAGCTGGTATGACTCTGTCAAGTTCCATGTATTCAGCTGTTCATAAGTTTAGGAGTCACTGGCCTCCTGTACTAGTTTTGTTTCTAACATTGAACAGTCCGATTCGTTACTCTATTATCCTAACTTTAAATGTAGTGCACTTTCAGTGAAGTAAAAGTGGAACAGTCTGGCTTGAAACAGGTTGCACTATATTTTCAGTATGATGAAATGCTAGAAAACAGGTTTTGCCCAGTTCAACTCTAATGCATTCCCTTTCTCTGTGCAGACCTGAGCACTCTTAACTTCTGTCAGCTATAGCTTGCTCTGGACTTTTTAGAATCAGGTTCTATGTTAACAAAGAGTCAAAAGTCAGTTCTGGTTAGTAATTAAAAGTTTTTTTTTTTAAAAAGAGAAGAAGAAAGAAAAATGTATGCAGAGTAACAGTGATGTGCCATGGAAATTACTCTGCTGTAAAGAAGTTAATTTGAAAGTTCAAGACAGCTGTGATTCTTTCTGTCTGCCATATCTCTTTATTCTTGTCAGTCCACTCTTGCATGGTAGAAATTTCTTTCCACAGCCAATGCAGTGTGACACATTTTCCTTGCTGCTTAGCAAGTGTTTTTAATCTATATCGTAAGATACGTGTGGTGCTACAAAAAATCATGTACTTCTTTTACATTGAAATTCCCTCTGCATTAGAGATTAAGTCGACATTAAGATATAACAGTTTAAAATGTAATTAGGAGTAAAAATTATGAATGTGCATAGTTTTATCATCTATTTCCTCTAAGCTATCAGTTTAATCTATTTTTAATTCTTCCCTTAATATGTTAAAGATACGAGTAATGTCCCTACTGCCCTAAATTGTGTTACTGCCCTAACGTGTGTTACTCCTATGAGAAATCCAACTTCGGTATAAAGTACTTGTGAAAGTAAGGTTGAAGGTCTTCTCTGAAAAAAAAAAAATTATTAGTTTCTTATACATCTGATACTGCTATAATATAAAACTTGTGGTATTTGTAGAAAACGGCTATTTCTGAAGATATAAAAGTAAGAAAAAAATAAAAAAAAAGGCACTGTAAATTCATAAATGCTTAATCATCCTCAACAGAACTAGTCTAGATTTATATCACTGTGACTGTGGTGAGAATTTACCATGATCTTATTTGATAGTTAACTTACCTAATGGTGGTCTACTACTCTTTCATGTAACCTTTTTAAAAATTTGTAATAGCAGAATCACAGCTCTTGTTTCAGAGAAAATGAGATCATAAGTCAGATTTTAAAATCTAGGTAGATGCCTAAAATATTAGAGAGGCCTCAACAGTATTTTCAAAAGCCTTCAATCTCCATTGAAACTAATTGGCATTGAAAATGAGTCTGGAAGCAAGACTAAGATTGTGTGCCATGAGACTACAGAATGACGTTTATTTTCCCTCTCACTAAACCAATGAATTTTTAATTATTCCACGAAAAGTAGAGCGGTTGCAAAAGGAAACATTTAGGAAGATCTGTACCCTATTTTAGTCATCTTTAGTCATCAGGTAAAATAATCAAATTTTAAAAACCTTGTAGAGGAAAGCAATAAAATCACAAGGCAGGAAGGACAACAGATTAGAAGGAACCTGACTATTCAAACTTGAAAACAGAACTGTCTGGTAAGGGAAAAGGACACCAGTAGTCCCATTCCTGAACTGTTTATGATTTTTACTCCAAACAGTCATTGGATAAAAAAGAGACGCTAGTTGCTGTGGAAGAGGCAAGATCCATTTTTAAACAAAAATTGTGCAAGTTTTCTAAGAGTGGGAGGTGTTTTGATCTTTGCATGTTTGTTTCATAGAGGCACCTGCCTGTAAACCTGAGGTGTAGGCACCCACCTTCAGGACAGGAACAGTTCGTTGGCTATTTCCTATAGGCAATTTACTTTGGCTATTGTTCGTTCTACATTTGCATCCCATCTTGTGAGAGACTGGAAAGCCAAATATTTGCCTCAAAGCTTGCTTGGTATCTCTGCAAGGTAAAAACGACCTTGCCTATCTTTGCAAGGTGCAAACGACCGTGTATCTCTGCAAGGTGCAAACTATCAGGACAGCAGAGGACCATTCTCCTGCAAATCAGGCACCACCAAAACC
>VZSZ01009387.1:69049-110844 GCA_013398815.1 Ibidorhyncha struthersii | reverse complement strand
GGCACCGCCAAAACCGAGCCCCGTCTGGGCCGGACTGGCAGCCCGCCAAGGTCTTTACCTGGTGTATAAAAAGACCGTGGAAACAAGCTGCGGTGTGCACCCGCCACCGAAGAATTGAAGACTGAGGACTAACGAGACGTCGCTGGGTCCATGGTGGTGACTATCCTTTGCTTATCTTTCTGAATGCTTGCTTGGTTTCCTTCTAATATTTTCTGTCTTTCCTATCGCTCCATCCCCCTGTACCTGTTCAATAAAAACGGCCCGATTGGCGGCATTTGACCTCGTTTGTGTCTCAGTCTCACTCTTGGGATCATTACGAACCTCCCCCGAGCCCGAAGTCGGACCGGGACTTGACACATCTCTCTTAAGTGGTATCTTCAGGTGAAAATTCATGTGCTCAGCTCAATGTTGTGAATTTCACTAACAAAATAAAGCCCACACTTTTTTGATGATGAGCCGTTTAGTGTCATCAAAACTAATCATCCTTAGAACAGAGATAAAACCATGACTTCGCAATTAAACCTGAAACTACATCACTATTAGGTTATTTGACATTAACCTATCTGCATTTTAGTTGGATCACTTAAATCACTATCCTGGTTTCAGTGACATCGGACTTATTTCTTTTCTGATGCTTGGGAAAACTGCACTTTTAGAAGACTCTAGTGTCTGAATTTGTGAAAATATCTACTTTATATCCAGCCATGGTATGCGGGTTTCAAGGTATCAGTGTTTTAAAGTTAGCCAGGTGCAGGGATGAGGAGGAACGAGAGCCAGGCACTTGACTCAAGCTGGCCAACAGGATTATTTCATACCATGAACATCAGACCCAATATAAATTAGAAAGTTTGCTGAGAAGTTCTCTCTCTTCTATAATTTCTTTCATCCTGAGAACTTCTTGCCCCAGTGCTGGACCCCTGAGGCCTTCTCTTCCTCTCCAAGCCGTACTGCTCGCAGTGTCTGACATTTGCTGTCCACTGTTGGGAGTGCGCAGCTTCCTATTCATAATATTGGCCAAGTATAATCCTTGTATATTTTATATTGGTGTTGGTATAAATATTGGGTTTTTATTGTTATTAACGTTAATTATCTAGTCTTATTCTATTAAATCTCTCTATATTTCATCCTTGAGGTTTCCTTGTTTTTTTCCCTGATTCCCCTTCCCTGGTGGGGAAGGGTCATCGGGTGAGAAAATAATTGTCTAAATAACAATAAATTGTTGTGGGTTCCTCAAACAATCACTTAAACTGTAATAGCAATAATAACAACAAAATATATAACCTGTGACCAATACAGGACTGCCAATAAGAAATGCAAGCCTGTAAGTAGTTGATTCAATGCATGTCAACACAAATCTTCTGTGTAGACACCAAGGTGAAAATGTTTTATACCTGTGAGATATACTGTGCCTGCACGATATGGTTCTATGTTACATGTACAGTGAATCTGTTGCTTCAAGGACAAATAAAACTGACTGAACACATGCTTCTTACTGAAGAGTTCATTCTGCCATTTTGCAGGATTTCTGGACATCCAAGAGACAGGATGGCAGATCATCAGTCAGTGCAGCAGGGCAGTGGATTATCAAGAAAAGCAGCACCTACAAAAAGATGTGGTATTGACAGGTAAGTCAGAGTATTATTCTAAAATATTCTATAATATATCTGTACACAGATTCTCAGCAATTATAGGCTTTAAAAAACGATCTACTTTCACAGCTTTATGCATGTGTTTATTTACAGTAAGCTTCAGCGGTCAGAACAGTACTAAGGAAATAAACAAAAAGACACTTTGAAACTTAAAACTCTTCAAAACTCAGGAACTTCTATCTCTTCATATGCAGGGAGCTCTGGATTAAAAATGTGTTTATAATAAAGCGATCATTAACATAATGCCTACATAATACCTGCATACATATTAACATAACCTACATAGGTATCCTTGCTTTGATGGAGAATTCACTTTAACTTCTGCCCATCTATGAAATAATTCATTTCCTGTTTATTTACTCAAAGTTGTCAAACTTTTCAAGTCATGCATGTGGAGATCACAGGAAGAAAATCACAACAAAATAATACATCGTAACATTAAAAGACAAAATAAACAGAAAAAAAAACCCCAAACAACAAGCAGAATAAAAAAAGCAGAATTTGGACAAATAATGGGAAAGACAAACCTCGGTAAGATTAAAAGAGGAAAATGAGAAAAAATATGTGGTGAGCAAAAGAGAAGGAAAATGTAAAACAATAAAACCAGATACCACCTCTGACATTTTTTCCTTTAGGACAAGAAAGAATGATTATCATGCAAGAAACCATGGGGAGAGAACGGTTACAAGAAGCTCACTGAGAGCTCTGAAAACAGATTATTGTTGTGCTAGAATGAGTAGATGGCATGTTAGAATGACTGGTACTTTGAGACACTTAGAAGTTTCTATACAGCTACATACAGACAACAGTCAAATCTGCTTATATCTAAGGAATGTGAGACTATTGTTTAACACGATCAAAACTTTTCAAAGTCCTCAGTGAATTAAATAGAAAAAAGATGGAGGGAGGGAGGAATGGAAGAAGGAGAACGTTTCAGACACAGAATATTTAGAAATCAGGTAAAAATTCGAAAGAACTAAGATCATCAAAACTGTTTAATATTGCTAAACAACTATAATTTTGTCCTTTCAACATTATTAGCTTCAATTCTGTCTTTGATTATGCCTCTAATGGCTTCTGAAAGCCTTCATTTTAAGCAATTAAGGATTTATAAGTGAGGCTTCTGCACTGCAATAAGTATTGCCTTTGAATGATATAGGAATTTTTTTTTTTTGCATGTATGTGTGTGTGAGTGTAGGTGTGCATGTGATGTATGTATATATTTAGCTACAGACCAGGACTGAGTGGCTATTAAGTTCTAAAAAGTCACTGCACTGACATTCCACACTTATATTTTCCCATGAGACCTATAAACACTGTGGATTATGAAAGCAGAAAAAAATCCAGGGTTAAAACCAAAACTGTACTTTTACAACTTCACATCAAAGTAATTTAGAAAGTTGCTTTGCTATGAAACTGCCATAACTTTCTCATCTATACACTATAATTTCATGATGTGGGTCTTTAATGTACCTAAACTTAAGTATACTGGCTCCATGTGCACAGCTATTCATATAAATGGTTATGCAGCTATTTATATTGATACTTGGAGTGAAAATCATCTCACCTAACTTTAGTTGTCTATAATATGGAAGTCTACATCTGAGACACTTTCCCTAAAATCTCTTTATAGTTCCTCCAAGTGAAACAAAGAGGCATTTTTTGGAAGCAATTTGTTCTTTCTATTTTAAGCTGAGATTAATTGTTCCCTACAGTTGGTTCTTTCTCTATATATAGGAGCATAAAGGAGTATATTAAGAATGCTTAGGGAAATTAGTTTTGGCATAGATATTCAGAAGGAGAAGTCGACATTTAGACAGAAGAAGCCTGCTTTCAGATTCTGCATAGACAAACATAACAGAAAAGGTTGTGATAGTTAAGAAATGTGCTTCCAATTCTGTCTGCTTTGTAAGTAGGAGTGCCATATTTGAGTGAATGTTTTAGCTAACAAAGCACCGCAAACGTTAATGAAGAATGCTGCCTACAGGACATGTATATATGTATTTAAAGTTAAGCACAGACTAGTGACTCAGATTTCTAAAGAAGCATTAACTGCTTAAAAATTATCTTTAATATAAAATATTTTTTCAAGTGTTTTTGCTTCTTGGTTTCTCAGTTATGTTTTCCTCTTCTTGAGACAATTTAAGGCTGCAAAATAACTGAATTTTATATGATTTAAGTCTTATTGGATGGGATTCAGTGCAAGACACTTACATATTCATATTTACATGTGAGAAAGGTTTCTGAACTTCCACTATGGCCAGTGGAAATGTTGGAAGTGTAAAATACCTGCATTTAAATTTAAGAATATTAAATCTTGAAGAGCATTGCATGACTATGTTGTCAGAGATTAAATAAAGTTGTATGTTATGGTAAATGACACTTCACTAGATTCACTATTCTCTATTTCAGAAAGCCACCAGGGCCAGAGTATGTCTGGTATTCACCTTAAAGATTTATATGTTTGGGGTTGTGTCAGTGAGTTTAGTATGTGAAGTTCTTTGCAGCTGTCCCTGTTTCTAGACATTAAAATTTCAGAAGTAGTAATTTTTAATTGTTAATATGATTATTTGTGTCATCAGTTTAATAAACATTCTCTCTAGAAAATTTTCTGCTGTTTTTATGCATGTTCATGAACAGGTACATTTTAAGAAGTAAACCCAGCAAACTAAACAAATCATCATTTGGCCATATAACTACCTGTTTGAATTATGCAACTGTGATTTATATTTCCGAACAGAGGCATCCACAAATTTCCTGGCTTTGCTTAAGGAACACTTAGCATTTTTCCCCAAGTTAACAAAAGATCTAGAAGTGTCACTTTAGATCAGAAGCTATGCCTACAAACAGATGTTTGTTCAAAAAATAAAATAAGATTAAAATTATCAACAGAACATACATTTAATGCTGCTCAGTTTTCCAGTTTTGTTCATATAATCACTCAAATCCTTTAACTGTGACAACTCAATAGCAAGTGCATGTCATATAAAGGTATGTCTTATTGTTAGCTCAGTACACTGAATTCAGAGCACGGCAGCAGAGGTGCCACTTGCAGATACTGCAGTGAAACACTGGTGACAGCTATCAACAGGTTTCTGCTAAGGAGTGAAACAAATCTGACTTCTGACACAAAGCAAATGCAAACTAAACCCTACAGCAGTTCATTAGCAAGTATTGGACAATGGTGCCTTGGGCATAGTTTACCTCCCCAATTTTTCAAATGAAATCTAAAGCTTTTGAATCTCCAGTGGACAATATTCTCTTCTGCTTTGGAGTGTTGTGATTATTCTAGTTAAATTGGTCATAAAGGAACCAAAACAAAAAATGGATGCTCTTTCAGGGAGAAGATTTTTAATGTCATTGTATCTATGCTGCTTACTGAGGGCAGCTCTGAGGTATTCTGAATATTGCATACCCAAGTTATATAATTCATGGGTGTTACAGCCCAGCTGTCATTTACTTGCATAAGATAATAGGTTTTGTATATATAGTGGCTTAATGTGCAGTTAAGTATGTCTAAATATCTAGGTACAGTTGTGTAGACTAGAGGTAATTGTACATACTTACAGCTGTTTTGGAGGCTGTCCTACACTCAGAAATTATGGCAAACTTATTTTTTTTTAATTTTTGGAAGAGTAATTTACAGGTTTTAACTTTAAACATTCAATTTCAGAAGTTATGGAGGGTTAGCAAATAAACTAGTGTGATCGCCTAAGTACAACACGCTTTTGACACTACCACAACTTATTCAGATTCTTTAATGATAGAATAAATGTCATATTGTTGCCCTGGGCTGTATCTAAAGAGTATTGTCCTCTGTCCCACCGCTCTTTTCCATAGAGGATAACAAGAATACGTTTACAGCAGTCAGCAACCTGATAAAACTATTCAGACATGAGAATTAAGTGACTGAAGAAACAGAATTACTTCAATTATGTGAAAATAACCTCACATTCAAATAAGTTCATCGTTTCAGCACAAATGGTATGCTCTTTTTCTGAGATAGTGAGGTTTCTATACTGGAGATAAGCTAGCTTCCTTCAGGCTTGTCAACTGAACAAGACACAGGGAAAGTATAACCCTATTCATGAATCTTAATTTTAAAATACCTTGGCTGAAATTCCTTTAACAGTTGAAATCCCATGTCTACCAAGGAATCTGACTAGCATAGTTACTGTTAACAGTGTTACGGACACTTTTACAAATACCAAATAGATGTTACCCAACATAATGTTCCACTAACCAGATAAATGGCTGTACAGGTGTAGATACATCTGCTACCTGAATTTTAAGTGTCGTGTGAAGCAAGGGAAAATATCACACTGACTGGTATCATTGTGAAAGGATGCTAATCCACTTGAACCTCACTGGCATATATTTTCACTACTCAGACTACTGATTAGCGTGTCAGAAGCTGGTCACCCCAGTTTGTATTCTGTACTCATAGCTGGAAAATCCCTCTTTCACAATTAAGATAGTTTATCTAAGTCCATCATTTGTCCATTCTTTCTTCAGATGCCCCGTATTTCAAATGATGTTTGAAACATTGAGATGGCGTACATAAAGTAGACCTAAACTAATGGAAATAGCAAAAATCTAAATTGGAATTTAAAATGTTCTAACACAGAGGACCTTTAACTTCACCAAGTAAGGAGCAGATCACATAAAACATTGCCACAGAAGGGGGTCAAAGCTCTCTTCCTCCAAAGTGACCCCATCCTAGTTCTGCAAGCTAGTTTCTAAACAGTGCACCCCACTGGCTGCTCCAGACAGCGTGTTAATGATAAAAGAATAAGAACAGAAATAAGGCTGAGACTGTGCTCTGACAACTCTTCCTTCCTTTTTGCCCTCAATGCAATACCAAGGAAATGGCAAATGGTCTGTTTCTCTAACACTGAAGCTACACCCTTTGCGAAGCTGAGCTGCTTTACTATTTCTCACCTGACAATATAACTTATTAATAAACTTAAAGCAGAATCCTGAGCATCACAGTGGTCACAGTCCCCTCTGTCACACAATTTAATGTCTTCAGTCCCCTCTTTCATCATTTACTTTGCTTTAATAAGATCCTCTCAGTATCTACATTCACTACAACCTTTTTGATTTCAGTTCTGCAGATAGCATTTGTAATTTAAAACACCCTCTTCAAAGGTCTCGCTGATGACCTCAGTAAGCACCTCAGAAGGTGGTTCATCAGTGCTTTTGTGGTTGGAAATCTATTAAACCTGAGTCAAATGAATCTTAGCCTCTAGTAAATAAAAACTAGAATGAACCAACAACCTAGGAAACAATTCAGTGCCATCCTGCTATCCACAGACGACCAGTTTATATTTTCTTTTGATGCATTTTTTTTATACCTGAAATACTCAGTGCCCTTACATGAATTTTATCTCCGATTATTCTTACATAAAAGCCATGCATATCTCGCCAAACATAATAGTGCTTCCCATACAGATGAAGTGCATCTATTTAATTTATTCCTTCAGAACAGATATGAAGAGTCATTTTATCTTCAGGAAACTAGCCTGCTTCAAAGATATAGTACATTGTTAAAGATGCATGCAAGGTACAATTAGGAAAGAGAGAAGTAAGAGATATCATGCTCAGGATCAAAATCAATGCACTCGCTTACTTAGCCTGTGAAAACTTCAGCTGGACAGCTCCAGAATAAATATTTTTTACCTTTGTATAAACTGAACATGATCTTACAGATTGCCTTCGATAAATAAGAGACTGGTCTTACCAATGCTAATATTTTCAAGACAGATGTTGCGTCTATCCCATGATCAACATATCTGCCTAGAGTTGTGTAAACTTACAGATTGTATTTAAGTTGGGGTGCATGTGGAATAAAACATGGGAAAAGAGCAGAATACTTAAAGATATCTGCTGCTTTATTCATTTTTAATCTACTAATTAGAATCAAACAGTGTGGAATCACCCTTCAGGGGGTTCAAGAGACTCAAGTCTCATTCAGGATCAGGTGCGACAGTCTGTTTCAAGCAGGTTAAAAAGATAATAGCATGTACTACCCACGCCATTTGAACAGGCACTCTTCAAAGCTTTGGTGTCAGCCAGACACTCAGTACTTTAGCAGGTGCAGGGTGATCTTCTGAGGGCTGGCTGCATGTGTCATTACTGAATGCCCTATGCCCAAGCTGGAGCTGTAAGTAGTTTACAAGTTCCATACGGCCATTCCTGTGACCTAATCAATTTAATATTGAGGTATCAGGGCTGGGCAAATGGGAAAAAATCCAGCCGCATTCTCTTGTCACATCAGACATTTGGTCTTGCACTTAATCTCTCTAATGAATTTTGCTCTTGGAAAGCTTAAGGGATCAGATGAAGGATGTCCAAACCCACAGAGACCCTCATTCCTCACCCACCCCCTCATCATGTTTAATATACCAAGCCCTCAAGCTGCCATCACAATTCATCCGTCAGCATGCCACCTGGGCTTTGTAAACTTCAGCATCTATACTGGGTCCCTGCCATAATTCAGCAGGACCACTTAGGCCTCCTGATGACTATGGGGAATAAACACACACACACACAAATTTAAAATAAAGAAAAAAAAAAAGAAAAAAAAAAAAAAGAAAATAGAAAACCACACACCTGTGCACTGCAGGAAAAAAAATAATGCATTTGGGAAGAAATCCTAAATAACACACTTCAACCTCTTTTTTCTATGAATTCCTAAATGAAAATGAGTATCACTTCCACAAAAGCTATCAAAGACAAAGAACAGCTAGTCAGGATGGCTGAAGACTGGAGAAAAGCTCCAAAATCTTTTTTCAGGGTGAGGTACCAAATTTCACACCTCTGTTCAATGTCATGGTAACCTTCAAATACATATGTAGAAGCCTGGGACAGAAGAAAGAGAGGAAAAGAAGCTCCTGTGTCCAGGAGAAATTCACACATGTGACTGGGATAAGCAGTAGCAGAGACTGACATGGTATGAAGAAGCAGACTGATGAATGACAGCTACTGAGATGCAGTATCAAATAGATATCACTGACTGAGTATTTGGAAAGAAATTTTCAGCCATATGGCACAATGTAGCTTACTTCAGAATATCAGTATGGCTATAATAGCATAGTCCCATGCCTCAGCTTGTAGACTGTGTCTGTCACAATTCTAATTAGGATTAGTTTTAATACTGTACTGAGTTGAATTGGATAAATTGTTCTCCACAAGCTAGTTCCAGAGTTAGCTTGATCAGTAATCATTTAAGACCGTGTGCAGAGTTCTCCATTCTGAAAAAATATATTAACCAAACATTAAACTGAAAAAGTTTCTGCCTGGGCCATCCAAACTGTACTAAGCAGCCGGAGGTCAGTAACATTCCAGCAAGTTTTGCACCAACATTGGTTTAATGAATTGGGAGAAAGAAAGTAAAAAGTGGTAAAAGTAAAAGAAAAGAAGGCAAGTGAACATAAGAAGGCAAGCAAACATAAGAAAGCAAGTGAACCTAAGAAGAATGGCAAAATAGAGAAGCCTTCCATGGTATACGATCTGGAATTTAACCAAATCATGCATCTGGTAATCTCATGGCTGGATGGGAAGACTGCCTCAGAGAAGCTGAATGGCACACTTAGCTCATTAGCAGTGAGAACGTGTGTACTGTTACACCTTTTTATAGTATTTCTTGTCAGTCTCACCCTTTGATGTGCAAGGTAGGAGAGACACATTGCATAAACAGAAAAGTGTCAGTCTTCTTTAAAGCAGAGTGCTGAACGTTACCTGAGATAAAAAAAGCTTGTTTGTATATGCTAATAATGCCACCAGCACCCAAGATGCAAACTGAGAACATGCGGAGTAATAGAAAACTCTTGTTTGCCAGGAACATACTGTGATGTGGAATTACTCCTTTGACATATTAATGAGACAGCATTTCTGCAGTTTTCTGAAATCAAATAATGAGGGTGAAGTCTCAAAGCTGCTCAACTAATGCTTATGACAACATGATACAGAAAAGATATGGACAGGCTGGAGATGGTCACAGGGAAGGGCCACAAAGATGATCAAAGGACTGGGAAGCCTGCCAGATGAGGAAAAGCTGAGAGAATTATGTTTGTTCAGCCTTGAGACAGGAAGGTTTCATGTTCCAGTATTTAAAGGGTGGCTACAAAGAAGATGGAGACTCCCTTCTTACAAAGAGTCACATGGAAAAGACAAGGGGTAATGGGTACAAGTTACTCCTGAGGAGATTCCAATTGGACACAAAAGGAACATTTTTCACAATGAGAACAATCAGCCATTGGAATAATCTCTGCAGGGAAGTGGTGGAGGAGGAGGACTCTGCTCATCTGCATTTGATCCCAATCCTGAATCCAGATCCTTTACAGCGTGACCTGGATAGGCTGGAGAGTTGGGCAGAGAGGAACTTAATGAAATTCAACAAGGGTAAATGTAGGGTACTGCATCTGGGGAGGAATAACCCCATGCATCAGTACAGGTTGGGGGCCGACCTCCTGGAGAGCAGCTCTGTGGAAAGGGACCTGGGAGTCCTGGTGGACAACAGGATGACCATGAGCCAGCAATGTGCCCTGGCGGCCAAGAGGGCCAATGGCATCCTGGGGTGCATCAAAAGGAGTGTGGCCAGCAGGTCGAGGGAGGTCATCCTCCCCCTCTACTCTGCCCTGGTGAGGCCGCATCTGGAATACTGCGTCCAGTTCTGGGCTCCCCAGTTCAAGAAGGACAGGGATCTGCTGGAGAGGGTCCAGCAAAGGGCTACAAAGATGATTAGGGGATTGGAACATCTTTCATATGAGGAGAGGCTGAGGGATTTGGGTCTCTTTAGTCTGGAGAAAAGAAGATTGAGGGGGGATCTTGTTAATGCTTTCAAATACTTGAAGGGAGGATGCCAGGGGGATGGGAGCAGTCTTTTTTCAGTGGTGCCCATTGATAGGACGAGGGGTAATGGGCACAAACTTGAACATAGGAAGTTCCATCTTAACATGAGGAGGAACTTCTTTACTTTGAGGGTGGTGGAGCACTGGAACAGGCTGCCCAGAGAGGTTGTGGAGTCTCCCACTCTGGAGACATTCAAAACCCGCCTGGACGCTGTCCTGTGCAACCTGTTGTAGGTGACCCTGCTCTGGCGGGGGGGTTGGACTAGATGATCTCCAGAGGTCCCTTCCAACCCTGACGATTCTGTGATTATGTGTGATTCTGTGATCCAGAATCCAGTTCCTGTCCATCACTGAGTCCACTCTGGGACTTCCCCAGTGCCAGCCAGTGATGTGATTGTCATCCTGTGAGCTTGGTACAGTTTTGTATATATTTCATTATTTTCTTTTTATTTTATTATTAATATTTCATTAAAGTAGTTTAGTTCCTTCCAAACTCCTAAGTCTCTTTTTCCCTCCTCTGCCTCTCTCTTTGAAGAGAGGTAGGGGGGAGCATCTGTCACTCTCCCAGTGGCCAGTTCAGCCAAAACCATGACAGGAAGGAAAAGGAAAATGGAAAAGAAAAGTTAAAAGAAAGGGAAAGTGACACACATATTGGTCAATATCATGTACACTTCCTTTTAATTCATCTGCAAAACAGTATGTAGATAAATACTTGCATCACATTTAGAAGCAACAAATAACGAACTGCAGGAATCAACACCTAAAAAGAATTGCGAGGAATTCTGACTAAAAAGTGTGAATATATATTACTGAATGCCCCTCTCTATCTGCGATTTATGAGGAAAGCTAAATGTATATATTGCAAAATCCTCACACAATAGCACAATAGCAATAACTGAAGCCATAATAGAGGTCGATTTGCACACATGAAAGAGGAAAAATGGTTCTAGGTCTCTGCAATTAGCTAGAGTAAGTCTTTAAAAACTGAAATAATTAAATACAGTATTGTAGTCAATAGAATTATTATTCTCTTCTAGTCATTATTAAATAAAAGTTATTGCAGCTTCATGTAACTATAATTATACATTATACATGTAAGCCTCATTATACATTGTGCAAATACATAATAAAAGAGTTTATCTAAACAGAAAAACATATATTAAGCACGTTGTCTATGTTTTTTTCCAGAACTAGTAACAATTTGACAGGTCATCTGGTCTCTTTCTCAATTTTCTTCATCATTATAATTGAAAATAATACATTAGAACATGGGGAAGTCACCTTAGACAGTCTTGAGGGGAGACAAGTAAATCTTTCATACACTTCTGTACCTTCTCTAAACAAATAGTGAGCAAGTAACAACTCTATTTTCTAGTTTTATGTTGAACAACATACCATGAGAACACTCAGATCAATATTATAGGAAAAAACTTACTTTTCCAATGATTGAGTTAAAAAATAAAAATATTGAGAAACTTTTTAAATAAATCAAAACACAATAATTTTAATGTAAAAGTATGAAGTAAATAACAATACTAATATTTGTTAATATTAATTTCTTATATTTGGATAAGATTGGATGAAAAGTCTCAACTTGTTTGAGCTTCACTACTGTGTGTATTGTTATAACACTAGTTTTGAACTGTGTTACACCATAAATACTGCAGGACATACATAATAATTTTGAATTTTACACCAGAAACACACTTTTCCATGAAAATCAAACAAAATCACTGTACTTCCGTGAAATTTTGATGCACTGAATTGATATTTTTGACAGAACATTGTTCCATCATAAAACATTTTCCCTGTTCTAATAACAGTGATGATTATTGTGACAACATCATCAGAAACACTTTCCTTAAGCCATACCAACTCTCAGTGAAAACGATGGAGATCACAAATGAGTCTAAAGCTTGCTTTAGCATAATCAAGGAGTTGAGAGAATTTTATTGCTGTTTTCACCAACTGTTAAGTTCTGAATGGTCATCTCAAAACTAGTATTTTTAGTAAATTGCTAATATTTAAGTTAAGATGATGGCTGATAAAATAAATACCAAGAGACAGTCATGAGGAAGGACAAAAGTGAAATTTCCTAAGGAGATGTCATTCGTCAAAGGGATTTTTGGTGATATCTCCAAAAAGGCTTAGAAGATTTATGTGTATGTACACAGATATACACACATGCGTGTATATATACATATGTACACACACACACATACATTTAGATATATATTGTATACTTAAAAGACAAATGGGGACAAATTTACATGAGAAACAAAATATTCACTGCACAAAGAAGTTCTGAATATTTGTTCTCTTTCTGTCTCCTGTGTCCCTCCATTCACATGTCTACGTCTGGCTGTGCTTGACAGAATTCTCTCACTTTCTTGAAGCTTTCATGCACTTCTTATACACCTTCATCTTGGCAAGCTGAAAGTTTCCAGTTCCATATTTTTTTAAGCACTTCACATTATATCACAATGCAATTCTGGATAGGTTTGATTAAACTGAATTTCATTTGAAAACACATATAGTAAAAACAGTGAAAATTCTGCTAGTTCTGACTAGTAGAAATAAATGAAATTAAACACCTCCTGGAACATGTCTAATTCACTCCTAGATTTCTCAGGTATCCCAGCTTCAGTTCTTGACGGCTTTCTTTGATATCTGTAATTACCCTGTTTATTTTGATACATGGCATTTAAAAGAATTATTTTATGTGCTTTTCTACCTCTTATTAAAGCGTCCAGACTTTCCAAAACACATAGATAAAGCATATAAATGTGAATAAGTACAGAAAAGATTTTTCACATTTTACGTTATCTTGCTTGAAAACAAATTTGAAATTTTACAATAAATCCTTTCTACTAAGCAATTTGAAACTGCACAGGGGTTCATTATTTTTTCTTATTAGCTAAATTTCCATAGCAATATCATGCTGATAAATATCATCAGTGATGCCATAAATTTTACTTAAATTAATACAAACAATGATGCTTTATTAGTATGTACCATCAAGCACATCTTAAATAATCATTAGATTCAACATACTCTATTTTCTTCCCAGAAGGCCAACTGTATCCTGGGCTGTATCAAAAGAAGCATGGCCAGTAGATTGAAAGTAATTCTCCCCCTCTGCTCCACTCTTGTGACACCCCACCTGCACTACTGCATCCAGCCCTGGGGCCTCCAGCGTTAGAAGGACATGGACGTGTTGGAGTGAGTCCAGGGGAGGGCCACAAAAATGATCAGAAGTCTGGAGCACCTCTCCTATAAAGACAGGCTGAAAGAGTTAGCATTGTTCAGCCTGAAGAAGAGAAGGCCCTGGGAAGACCTTGAAGTAAAGAGAGCGAGAGAGCGAAAAAGCAAGAGAGCATAAAAGAGAGAGCAAGCGAGAAAGCAAGAGAGCAAGAGCAAGAGAGCGAGAGGGATATGACCCTCAGCTTTTATACTGAGCATGATGCAGGTGGGATGGAATACCCTGTTGGTCAGTTTTGGATCATCTGTCCTGTCTGCTCCTCCCCACAGGTGGGACCCCCCTGTGCTTTTCCGCTTCCGACCTTCCAACGTGGCAAACAACAAAGCTGGTTGGCCTTGGCTGTTACAGTGATAAGTATAAGCAAGAGCCTCTCCCACATACCATGCCTTGGCATCGACTATAAACTTTGGTTTTATCACTCTGAGAGAGCGAAGATTGTCTGCACAATATGCTGTTAATTTCAGTAGTTAGAAGAGGCCCAGCTAAGAAGCAAAGTTACTGAACAAAATCGGCCCAGTTTTACCTCAAACCAGGACAACCTTATTGCAGGTTTGCAGTACTTAAGCGAGTCTTGTAAAAAAGATGGTGACAAACTTTTTAGCAGGGTCTGCTGTGATAGGACAAGGGATAATAGTTTTAAACTAAAAGAGGGTAGATTTAGACTAGATATAAGGAAGAAATTCTGTACAATGTGGGTGGTGAAACACTGGAACAGGTTTCCCAGAGAGGTGGTAGATGCCCCATCCCTGGAAACATTCAAGGTCAGGTTCGACAGGGCTCTGAGCAACCTGATCCTTTTGAAGATGTCCCTTCTCACTGAAGGGGTGTGTGGACTAGATGACCTTTAAAGGTCCGTTCCAACCTAAACTATTCTATGATTCTATAATTATTTACCCTTCTAATTTACTGTATGCATGTCTAGATATTTGCTAAGTACCTTTTCAAATAAACATCGCATTCAAAGCCTTCTCTGCCTTTTGTTCTGTCCTTCTATGATTTAGAAAGCACAAAAACACAATAGCACTTAGGAAAAGAGTCAGCATATTTGATTCCAGAACACTTAAACAGGGAACATGGCAGTGCGAAAGCTCTCTGCAAACAATGTCTCAGATTAGCTAAGGGAAAGAGGGGGAACAAACTATTTTTTTTTCAGAAACAGGTGAAATACATAAGCCAAAGAATGCTTTTATCACTCAGAATAAAGAGGTAAGTCTAGTGGGCTTTAGGGCATTTCTGAGAAATTCTCTCTCAGTCTCACAAAGAATGTACTCACATTCTTTGATGCCCTGATTAGACCTTGGAAAGAAACAGTACTGAAGTTTAGTCCTGCCCGACCTGCCTTCTGGTGACACTGATTGACTATCAAGAGCTTAGCCTTCTAACATGCATCCAAGTGTCTCCTCATCTTAAACATTCCCCCCACCCACCCTAGACATGGAAAAATAATTTATTTTCTTAAGGATTTGTGGTTTATCACAGGAAAAAACTAAGAAGAGGCAAAGAAGAATAAGAATGAACTCAGAGGAAACAGACAACTAAGATTGGCTAAGTTACGCAATTGTACTGTGAAGAAGTAACTGAACCTTACTTTGAACCACTTCAAACAACTGGAAAAGAAAAAAAATCCTATCAAATCTGCCATGAGGGAAGCATATGTGAACTGCACATGGTCTGAGAAATGGGATAAAGGATGTAAATAGGTCTTTTACTGTCTTTATGCCCTGATTCATGGAAACAAGAGAGTACTTAAACACATGCTTACTTACAGGCATCTGCTTTACGTTTATTGTCTTCAAATGAGAAAGCCAATAGTTAAGTTTATATGTGGTCCTGAATGGAAAGGACCATAAAACACTCTGTCAGTCTGGTTCTGACTTGGATCTCTACCTTTGCAGTACAATCCAAGCTAGCTGCTTAAGTTAATTGCCAGTTATTTTTAGACAAGACACAGGTAAACTGTCTAGATCAGCACTCAGATGTGAAATACAAAAGCTCCAGGTGTATATTGTGGCTTGCTTAGTCTAAGAGATCAGATTTCATCTACCTGATGAAAGTAAAATATTGTATAATTTCTTAAGGTGATGCTGCAGAAAGAAGGTTTTAAGTATGTGCAGGGGAAAAATTATCAATAGATACACTTGAATGTTTGGGACATTCATTTCAACCCCTCAGTGTTTCATCCCTGTTTACATTTTTCTGTGACCATTCTGCAACTCACAATAATCTTTATTTTGTCTGTGTGACCCTCTGAACTAAATAACCCCCAAGTCATGGACTGCTTAAAAAATAAATAATTCCAAAACAAAACACTCCACTGCACACAGTTCTCCCCCTGGGGAAATGATGAGAGAATAAAATATGCGACAGATGTTAGTCACATTGCTTAATGCACTACTGGAAAGCACTCAGATACTATGGTGATGAGTGTGGTATGAGAACCTATATAGATTAGAACCATTTAGTAAGATGTATCCTAAACAAACTCATTACGTAGCTATTACTGAAAAAAAAATCTGTGAGGAGGTGATGCATGAGTTGTAGAATTGCAGAGTTGTAAATGTCTTTGAATATACATGTTCTCTTAAAAAAAGCTTTGTGTTTATTATTAAATGATAAGTAGAACAATTGTTTTCAATTTTGGATCATTTATCTATGTTTTAATTTGCCATTTTGTTCATGAAGCATCAAAGACACAAAAGCAAAGCCTTTAGAAAAGCTGCTTAGCACAATAATTAGCTTTTGTATTGAACACTAAGGGCAGACATGAACCCAGAATAGAACAGTAATAGACAAACCAGAAAAAGCAGAACACATCTGCCAGAAAATATGGGACAGTACAACTGGTTAAAATACTGGCCATTTCCCTCTGGATGCATGCAAGTAAGTTGGCTCCAGGTCACACAAGATAAACTGTGCAAATTTTATTATGTCTTTGATTGGATATAAGAAATTCACTTAAAATAAACACTACAGTTTAATCAACAAAAATTCAGAATTGTTTCCTCAGTGAATTTCTGAAGGATTTGTCTAGGGTAGAAATTAATAGTATAAACATGTTCTTCTTACAAAGCTATCCTAGCAAGTGATAATTTCCAGGCCTATAAATCCAATGTCTATAAAACAGAGGAAAAATGAGGTGGTTGAAAACTTCTGTTGCTTTGCAAACTTTTGTAATCCACTCAGCATTTCAGCAGTAGGCTTAAGTTACAATATTCTAATACATTTAACTATTTAAATTACTGAAACTGGAAAAGGAACCTTTCCTCTTTTGCTTTAATTTGTTGCTTTCTCTATGCTTGCAGAATAGAATATATCCAGTATAAATGATGATACAGTACCTTTTCTTTCTTTGTCAGTTACTCCAGTTATCTCAAAAAGTGTGAAATTATACTTCATCAAAAGAGAGCTGTTATGTAATGGCTTGTAAATGAAGCAGGACTGCCGAAGACAATGGCAGCTATAAATGAAATTTGGCTATCATGTCAGATACCAAAGATTAAAAAAAAAAAAAAAGGCACTTCAGAACCTGCAATTTTTAAAAAATCCTGCAATAGAATCTTAGAAATTTCAGGAAATTTTGGAGAAATTTTTAAGAGCTATCTGTTCAAGTTCCCACCTTGCCAATAACTTTCTTCCACAATGTCACAACTAACCATTCATCAAGAACATTTTTGGTACACTTATTATTATTTTAAGCTTCCACTTGCTTAAATTTACTCAGAATTTTTACATAAAATAACCTGAATTTAGCTGGATATGAGAGTCTAGTAATGAAAATTTCTCTCAATCTCCTGTCACTCACCTCAAAGCAGATGATTGTGAACTAAATTGGATGCTTGAGATCTCAGCAAAATCCAGATTTCTCTTAGTGAATTCATAATAAAGGAATAAAGCTCTGTGGAAAGGGACCTGGGAGTCCTGGTGGACAACAGGATGACCATGAGCCAGCAATGTGCCCTGGCGGCCAAGAGGGCCAATGGCATCCTGGGGTGCATCAAAAGGCGTGTGGCCAGCAGGTCGAGGGAGGTCATCCTCCCCCTCTACTCTGCCCTGGTGAGGTCGCATCTGGAATACTGCATCCAGTTCTGGGCTCCCCAGTTCAAGAAGGACAGGGATCTGCTGGAGAGGGTCCAGCAAAGGGCTACAAAGATGATTAGGGGATTGGAACATCTTTCATATGAGGAGAGGCTGAGGGATTTGGGTCTCTTTAGTCTGGAGAAAAGAAGATTGAGGGGGGATCTTGTTAATGCTTTCAAATACTTGAAGGGAGGATGCCAGGGGGATGGGAGCAGTCTTTTTTCAGTGGTGCCCATTGATAGGACGAGGGGTAATGGGCACAAACTTGAACATAGGAAGTTCCATCTTAACATGAGGAGGAACTTCTTTACTTTGAGGGTGGTGGAGCACTGGAACAGGCTGCCCAGAGAGGTTGTGGAGTCTCCCACTCTGGAGACATTCAAAACCCGCCTGGACGCTGTCCTGTGCAACCTGTTGTAGGTGACCCTGCTCTGGCGGGGGGGTTGGACTAGATGATCTCCAGAGGTCCCTTCCAACCCTGACGATTCTGCGATTCTGTGAATGAAATGCTACTAATAATTTTAGCAGTAATACTACTATACTATGAAGTATATATTTTTAATTTCAGAATGCTTTTCAAACTGCAAGTGATCATATAACTCTTGGGAAGAGAAAAAAAAAAATAATGTTACTACCCTTTTCAGAGAAGTTTCTTATTGTGAAACTGACAGTGTTAAGCATGTTGTTGCAGGACACACATCCTGGAATATGAAGTCAGGAACTCCTAACCCTCTACTAACTCCAACAAGCCACACTGTCCCTCATGCCTTGCCTGAAGCACACAAAGTATAGAGTGTTTAACTTATTGGATGTCAGTAGAAAAGATAATGAGCCCTTTCCCAGGTGAGCTCATATTGCTGAATGAACATTCAGAAGTCGTGAGGACAGATAGAATAAGCTGTACTTCTCACTACAAATCCTTATCATAAATGTTGGATGTGATGTCTCATACATAGGTATGAAATTCACTTCCCTAAACTTCTGTTTGAACAGATCCTCACTAAGCTAGTTCTCTTTGAATTCCCTTTTCAGGCTTTCTGATCACCCATGCATCTGTGTCTGTCAGGCAAAATAAGAGATCTGACAGAATAAAACACTACTGCACCCTCTAGAAAACAGCCTTTTAGAAAAATCTCCAATAGTCCCCTACGAGATAAGGGTCATTTAAAAACAATTCTGTTCACTTCTACAAAGAATCTGTAAGACTCAGCAAATTTTCTTTGCAATTTCAATCATTTAGAGAGCTCATCACTGTAGGTGTCCTATAAAGTCAGTAAAGAGTTCTAAGAAACCCCAGAGATAATTCAGCCAATCTCAACGTATATGAGTGACATGATTTTGCAGAGAGACAGAGAATTAAAACTGTAGCAAATGGACTTTTTGATCATTTTACTTCACATCAGAGGTATTGTTTTCAAAAGATGATCCATTATGGGGGGTTAAACTTGGCAGGCTGCCATATGTCCAGCAAACCACTCTCTAACTCCCCCTCCTCAACAGGACAGGGAGAGAAAATAGGATGAAAAAGCTTGTGGGCTGAGATAAAGACAGGGTGATCACTTACCAATTACCATCACGGAAAAAAACTGGCTTGATTTGGGGAAGATTAGTGTAATTTATTGCCAATTAAAAACATAGTAGGATGGTGGTAAAAGAAAGACAATGCTAAAAATACCTTCTCCCCACTCCCCACCCTCTCCCCAAGCTCATCTTCACTCCTTCGTTCCTGTTCCTGAGGCTTCTGTCTCCTTCTCCCCCTTGAGTGGCACAGGGGACATGGGGAATGGGGTGTGTGATCAGTTCATCTCTGCCACTCCTTTCTCACACTTTTCCACTGCTTCAGCATGGGGTCATCCCACAGGCTGCAGCTCTTCAAGAACTGCTCCAACATGGGTCCTTTCCACAGGGTGGAGTCCTTCAGGAACAGACTGCTCCAGCTTGTGGGCTCCTGCCAGAAAACCTGCTCCAGTGTGGGCTCCTTTCCACAGGTCACAGGTCCTGCCAGGAGCTTGTTCTTTTGGGGGCGCTCCATGGGCTGCACCTTCCTTCAGAGCATCTCTGCCTGCTCTGTTGTGGGTTCTACAAACTGCAGTGTGGATACCTGCTCCACCACAGTCCTCCATGGGCTGCAGGAGGACAACCTGCATCACCATGATCTTCACCCTGGGCTGCAGGGGAATCTCTACTCTGGTACCCGGAACATGTCCTCCCTCGTCCTTCTTCTCCTTGGTGTCTGCAGGGCTGTTTCTCTCACTTTTTTTCTCACTCCTCTCTCCCAGATGCTGTGCAACATTTTTACCCATACTTAAATATGTTATCACAGAAGTGCCACCAGCTCAGCTTTTGCCAGTAGTAGGTCTATTTTGGAGTTAGCTCTGTCAGACATGGGGGCAGCTCCTGGTCTCCCCTCACAGACTCCATCTCTGCAGCTCCCCCTGCTACCAAAACCTTGACATATAAACCCAGTACATCCATAAATATTTGAAAACTTGCTTTCATTTGAACTTTAGAGCAAGTCTTACGGCTCTACTTCTGACATAGGTTAGCATCAAACCATCACATCCATTAAATGGGGAATGTAGGGTAATAAAAGTGAGCTTAGATATTTTATGTTGTGGTGTCTCTGTTTCAAACATAGATTTCAAAATAGATCTTAAATTAAATTTTATTCAGTTTATTTTTTTTTTAATCAGAGTTGATAAAGTCATTTTATTCACAGAAGTCTCAAGGATATGCTTGAATGGCTATAGCATCCATTGGACATGCTTTCTTCAGTGGAAATTGCATTAGCCTATTGAATTTCTTCTTGTAATGGAATGTTTTCTTCAGTGGTTTTCCCAGAGTTCTCATATTTTCATGGCGTAAGTATTATTTGTTTCCTTGGTTTTTTTTTAAATTACTCAGGTATTCAGAGTTGTAAAGTTGTTCCACTTTGTTGTTAACCTATTTCTGCCTGAGTGTTTCTTGTAATTGCTTCATGAAATCTAAATTTTCCTCTGGCAGGAAACAAGTATAACATAAATAAAAACATAGTATTAATAATAATAAAAAAGCATAAATTTATTTAAATTAAAACTTTCTTTCCCTAAGCACACATATGTATTAATACCACAGACCAGTTGCACTGTGTCTTCTGCATTTGGAGGAGGCCTTTACGGAAGCCTTGCTGTATGCCAGAGAATCCACAAAAACATTTCTCTCTCATTCTCAGGGAAGCTAAAACCCCAGAAAATGGAAATGCAGGGATAGAAGGATGCTACTATGGTAATCAGCTGTTTGTAACAACTTGCAAAGAAAATGGCAGCTTACAAGCAACACTTCCTTAGCAACATTTTCCCTATCATGTACCATACTGTCCACCTGGGAACAGCAACAGCTGCTTCAGAGCTACATAGCACCAAAGCACTGACAAGTTAATACTAACAAACATCTTTTGTGTTAGCAACAGGTCCGATTAGGAAGCTGGCCTTGGGAGAAGTGGTGGATATAGTCAGGTTTTCAAAGATAAGAGTGTAACATTGTTTGTTTCTCATATTTCATATTTTCCAGTCTATGCCACTGTTATGGACTTTCTTTATTTGGGCTCCTTACAGAGCAAACCACTGCTTTGTTCAGTTATTCATATGAGAGGATGTGAACAAGGAACATCTGATTTGTAAGGATTTATGGGAGCAGATTCCATTTTCCCTCTGACTTCTCTGAATTAGAAGGAAGTTTATACATATAGGGTAAATGGCTACTTGCTTTTTGAAAGCATCTTCTAAGCACATAAGAATAATTTTAGACACTTAACACCCTAATGCCATTCCTAGAGAGCTAGGATAGTTTCTTGACAAGCACCCTAGGCCATGCCCCCCCCCAGCTAGCCATACAGAAGGCTACCTGAGAATCAGTGTTCTCATCTTTTACCAGTCTTCAGTCAAATGCTAAAACACACTCATCATGAAAAGAGAAATCTATGTTTAACAGAAATAAAAAAAAAACAAATAGTAATAAATCTTTCCCAGTTTCACAGCTTTATAATAAATTAACAACATAGGGAGAGTTTCTTTGGAAAAACGTAAGCCTGGTAATCATACATAACGTTCAGACCACTGAAATGCAATTTTACCTGTAAGGACTGTGGTCACAGAATGAACAAATGATCAGCCTTCCCTTTGGAGGTGCCTATGCTCTTCTACTGTTGCATTCACTTTTTCTTATGTAAATGGGAAGTGGCTGCTATCAAATGAAATAATAACAACAAAGAATGTCACTATTGATGATGGTAAATCATGCAGAAAGAAGGTTACGTTCTTTTATTTTTCTTGCCTAATTCCCGTGAAATTCAGGTGGCGGTGCCCCAATTATTGTTTCCTGAAAAGTGTAGTTTATGTGTTTTCCTTTTGCTACCGAAATATTTCCCCTGTTGATTCTTTACAGCAATAATAAAAGCAGGATGTGTTGTAGTGAATGAAAAAGAAACTCACATAAACAAAAATAGTTGACATACACTAGACCATGTATGGAGGCAACCAGAATTAGCCAGCACATCCTTTTCATAAAGTACTCATTTAAAATATTCATAATGTTGTTATGTTGTTGATAGTGATGACATGTTTTTAGACACAGCTAGTTCCAGTTTACATTGACATACTGTCATCAATTATGCTTCACCATCTGTGGACATAATTAAGTTTACCCTTAAATTTGATTTTAGAACATATCATTCACAAGTGACTCTTGTTTACTAAACACACTTGGAATAAGCAAAATCTGAATAGTGTGCATTTTGAATAAACTAAAAATAATTTCGCATGCAGGCCTTAGGGTCATAAATATATATTTTACACATTCTCAATGCGTAACACACCTGAGCCCATTCCAGGATTCAGGAACTCACTTAAACTTTGTATGCCATTGTCCAAATCTCATTTATACTGTTGCTGTTTTCTATGATTCTGAATTGCAAAGAGGCCTTAAAATAGATGTAAGAGCCATTGACACCATCTTGATAGTCAGGGTCTTGAAGTTAAGAAGAATCAGAAAATATATATGCTGTTATTCCCAAAGAAGTAAATGATATCTCACATAATATTTTGTCAACTTTTCAAAATCCTGTGAAGTACTGAGCTCCGTGCGACGTATGCAACAGCAACTTTTGTGAAGTGCTCTAGGTGTAACATCATCTCAGTATTTCACATCATATTTATTCTGTTCCTTTACTGGATAAGCACAATATTTATAATAAAGTAGGATTGTTTCCTGTTTGAACGATTGTGAATTTGTGATTCACTTTCTGTATATATTCTAAAACTGTTCCTGAAAATTAACTATTTTATTGAATGTGTCTTCCTGTTAACCTATTTGCTAAAATACACATGGAAATCACACACCGCAGGGATGCAAAATCAGTCAAAGTGAATTAATTTAAAAATTCAAATGAAGAGTAGTGCAATTTTTTTTGTATTCTCCAAGCTCTGATCTTGTTAATACATTAAGAAGAAAGCTAGTAACATGTAGAAGCTGTTTAGATCTCCAAAGTGGAAGCCTTCCACTTCGAAGAGGGAATGAGAAAATGAGAGAAAAATCTATTATTAATATACTATTCCGTACCACCAACCCAGTGTGGCACTCCTGCCTCTTCTACAAGGTTAAAATAACAGAGTTGATAGCAAAACCATCAAAAGCCCCATCACCATAGTGTCTTAACACCTCTGAATCTTTATAGTACTTATCCATGCAATACCTCTGAGACATAAGAACATATCCTCATCCCAGTTTGCATAGGATGAACTAAGACACAAAAACTAAAGACTACATTTCAAATTTTATTTAAAAATTCAAAAATACAGGAGTCTGTAGGAAAGTAAAGAATACCACACTTCACAGATGAACGTTGACATACTCCATAACTGTGCAGAGACAGGGGAAACAGGCCAAAAAGCAATCTTGGACCACTGTCGAGAAACTTTCCTGTGTAGGCTCTGTTGAACACCATCTTTTCACATGGCTTATTTGGGCTGTTGAACTTTGGTCTGTTTTCTGGCAGGACTAGAGTTTAATGCTTTCTCAAATGCTATATAAAATGGACGAATAAGGGATATGGAGTATAAAAAAGATACTCTTTTGTGAGGGATTTAATCAGCTGTGTGGGGTATGGGAGGAGGGTGTAAACAAAGCAGTGTGCATTTTCTGACAGATCTGGAGTTCTATGAGCCAGAGAGATATCATACCCTAAACCTACCCTGATCTGTCTTTTTAAAATCCTCTATGCCAGTTGCATGATGAGCAGTCAGGCAAGAAGTAGGTTGAAAACTAAAATCAGAGGTTGTAGGGATCTGTCTGAATTGGATGTCCTGCTGTTTGGGCCCACTTTGTCCTGGCACTAAGTAACATCCTAGGACATCTTCATGGCCTGCAGTGCAACTCAGTCCCAGCAGGCTGTGTTGTGCACAGTAACTCTTGACAGGGATGCTGGGATTCTCATGATCGATTCCCTAACTGTGACTAGAAGTAGATATTCCCTAGTTCAGCCACCAATATCAGCTGAGAGTGGGAGGAAAAGTTCTGGAGTGACTGGAAGGAGAATCTTCAGACACTAGAGCCCCTAGGGCATGCAGGCAGTACATTTAAGAGACAGTGCATCTGATTCCAATGACAGCCAAATACAGCAGTTCCTAGGACTGCTCAAACACTGGTTGAAAGAAAATCTCTGTTTTTTTTTAAACTTTTGGGGCCTGTGCCTCTGTTCAATATACCATGAACAACAATTGTTCTGGCCCAGTGATGGGAGACCCCTGTGTTTTTGGAGACACCTTCAGAAGACCCTGGTGTCCAGACATAACCTTGTCTGGAAAGCTGCCATGGTCAGAAGTCATAGGGATGAACATCTGGGTATGATTTTGGAAAAAAAGTAGCAGAAAAGAGGTATTTGGAACAAACACTTATTCTGCAGCATGAGAAGCAGATCTATCAGAGGTACTGTCAGTAGTGGTTAAGGTACCTGGGGGATGTAACAAGGGAAACCTGCCAAGTCTCATAATAAACCACCTGAGGCTAGACACCTCCTGAAGCCTTACAAACTTAAACCATTTGCACACAGCAAACGTATGGCCAGCTCAGTGTGAGCCATCCTCATGTGAGAGGGTTTTGGTCTGCCATTAGGCAAACTTCCTTCCAAGAGTCAGAGAGAGACAGCCAAGGAGGGAGGTTAGCACAGGATTCAGGAAAAGAGGATGTGATACAGCAAAATAGCATCATTCTCAGCCCAGAGAGAATAAAGAAATGCTTGATTAGTACCTTACCAATAGCACTGTACTTCCTTTTTTATGTCTTTGTGAATGATGTGTCAGAAATAAAATGGGAGAAGACCTGACCTAAATAGGATTTAATATCTTTCTTTTACTGTTTACACGGGCTTTTAAAATATTTCAATTTTATAAAACTGGCAACTTCAGTATAAGGGAGATTTCTATTAAAAGTTTTTGAATATTGTTGTATGGTTTTATTCTTTATGTTCTGAGGTTTATGATTTTGCATTTGGTAATCTTGTTTCTTATTTAATTTGTCTGATCTCTAAATATGGTTTATATATACTTACCCTTAAAGATGTTGACTCCCCCCACGCCAGGGTATTAAGCACCTAAGCATGAGTGAATAAAGGAATGCTGATGATAGAGACCTCTGAAAAATCTAGGTGTTTTTACATGAGCCTCTAAATATAGACTGAAGCAGCTGCCTTTGAATACTAAAGCCATAACGTTTTTTGGCTACAATCAATTTCTAAAAAAAGATGAAATTTACTCAGCTCATATATGACATGTAAAAGGTAAACAAAAGAACATATGATTGTTAAAGGGAAAGTAAAGTAAAAAATTATTATCACATTCTAGTCTTTAAATTCCTAAACCTTTCCTATTGTGGGAAAGTAGGAAAAGGAAATCCCTCTATAGAGATTAAGAGATCTGTAAACACCCATTGAGGATTAGCTGTTAATATGTGTTAAGAATGGATTCCAAATGCTTACAGACTTAATGCTTGCTCCCCTTATGTTGCAGCAAGAAGTTTTTCAATTGAGGTAAGCTTTGTCAGAGACACTATCGTTTGCTTTTTCTGTTAGCAGTCTCTGTTTTGCAGGGTTTATCATAAAGCATGTGTAAGTATGAGATAAGGATATAGATAGGTTTGAAAGAGACAGAGAATACAGGTCATAACAGAGAAAGATCTGTTCAGAGGTTAATATTTTAATGCCTTGTGTTTGAAGTGACAAACTAAAGAGAAGCTGAATGGAATTATTCTGCAAAAAATACATTTTGGAAAGTGAAAGTTGCTCTTCAGAGCAGGGAGTGACAAGGATGAAATTTGAGACTAATAGCTTAACTTCTCAACTCATCTTTCTGTCAAGCCTCTGTCATCACACCACCTTATAAATCAAGTCCAAATGAATCCCTCCTGAGTGAGGTTCTTTTCAGAAAAATGACAAGCTAGGATTCAGAGACAAATTTCTGAAAGATCTCAGGCCTCATAGGGCTTAATGCGTCCATTAAACACTAAGGAGGACTTTCATTTGAACCTTCCAATGGTGAAGATATCACATAAAAAATTAGATTTTAGTACTTGGTATAGCTTCTGATCTTAAAGAGACTGTTTGATTAGTTCACACTGGAAAGATGTTGTTTTAAAGTAAGTAATGTGGGATGCAAAAATCAAGCTGTTTTCCTTTTTGCCTTTTTTGTCCTCAAAAGTAATAAAGATTGTAGATTTGAAAAACAGTTCTGGCTTTTCCAGCTGATGTATGATCATCACAGAATCTGCTTCATGCCTTTTGACTTTCAAAGGAATGCACATGAAACTGAACTGCAGAATAGTCAGTACAGCATTTGGTATACCAGTAGGCAACTTTGATCCAAAATACAATAAGCAAAGTTTGGAAGTGATTTGTAGTTTTATTTTTTCCACACAAGGTTATAAATTTTAGTTAATATGTGAGACAATGAAATCTTACGTTATAGTTTTTACAAGGCAACTGTACCATATCTGAACATGATAGTGTTTTTGTTCCTGGCAATGGAAAGATTTTTTTTTTATTATGTTAGCTTTAGAAGTCTCTGAATTTATTTGGCATCAAAGTCCTTTTATAGGGAAATCACTCATTCTATCAAAGAAATCCAGAACTCAGTGAAGTCCACTTGATCTGAGTGTGAGATAGCAGTCTTACTGTAATTAGAAATATCAGTGTAGTTGGCTAACAGAGCCAGAAGAGGCAAAATGCTCTTTTTATTTTTTTTATTTTTTTTGACACAAATGCACACAGAAGTAACGTACTAACTCCGTTAGGCAATGAATACAAATAAAGGAGCTTTGATCATAACTGAAAACACTGAGTCCCAATTATGAGAAAAAACTATTTTCCAGTCACTGATTAGAGAAGTGTAGTGAATTAAACACCTGCCACACTTCTCACTAATAAAGAAAGATTGATTTCTTTGTGATAGCTACTTGGTCAGAGCCATAGGAGGTCAGATGTTGGGTACCAGATGTATTTAAAGGCTCTTGGCTATGGAATGGAAATTTTTGGAATTGGTTTTGACTCTGAATGCAACACTTGTTTCAGAGCCTGTTTTCTCTCCCCTAACGTTATCTTCACCTCTAGGCTGACCCTGACCTTAGACATTTTCTGACACTATGTCAGATGTCATATTTACTGCTTCATAAATGTTTTACTTCAGCCTCTTTATAACACACTACATTTAGATAATATCCAAATAGCTGTTGGACTTTCAAGGTTGTCAATTTAAGCAGAACAGAAGAAAAAAGAAGCAATTCTGAGAAGTACCATACAGAATATTTATCACCTTCAGATAGTTCATGTTAATGAAAAGGACTCAAAAGTTCTCCTACCGTATGACAAAAAGTAGCAATAGGATCCATATGCATTGGTTAGGAGAAAGGAGTTGTAAACATTATATTACATGCTCATACAGATTTATTTATACTGTTTCTACTACAAAGAATATGAAGATTTATCATTGCCAGAGGATGACCAAGTGAGTGAACACTTAAACAAACTGGATCTATGTAAGTCAATGGGGCCTGATGGGAGCTGGCTGATGTCATTGCAAGGCTACTCTTGATTACCTCTGAATGGTCATAGTGACTCTGAGAGGTACCGCAAGACTAGAAGAGAACAAATATCACTCCTATATTCAAGAAGGGTAGAAGGAAGATCTGGGGAACTACAGGCCAGCCACCCTCACCTCAGTCCCTGGAAAGATGATGGAGAAAAATCTCCTAGAAAGCTTTTCCAAGCACATGAAGGACAAGGAAGTAACTGGAAGCAATTAGCATGGATTTATGGAGGCAAAATCGTGCTTGACCGACTTGATAGGCTTCTGCAATGACGTGAATATCTTGGTGGATGATGGCAGAGCAGCACATATGGTTTACCTTGACTTCAGAAAAGCCTGCAATACTGTCTAGCATAACATCATCATAGACAAACTGACAAAGTAAGGTTTAGATAAGTGGACAGTGCAATGGATTAAAAACTAGCTGAATGAGTGGGCCCAGAGTGCTGTGATCGGTGGCACAAAGTCCTCCTGGAGGCAGTTGCTAGAAGTGTACCCCAGGGGTCAATCCTGGCTCCAGTGCACTTCAATATCATCATTAATGACTTGGATGATGGGATGGAATAAAGTCTCAAGAAGTTCACGGTTGATACAAAAATAGGAGGAGTGGTTTATACAGCACAAGGTTGTGCTGCCATTCAGAGGGACCTAAACAGGTTGGAGAGGAACCTTGTGAATTTCAACAAGGGTAAATGCAAAGTCCTGCATCTGGGGAAGAATAACTCTATGCACTGGCACACACAGGAGGGCAAGTATCTGGGAAGCAGCTTTGCCAAGAAGGATCTTGGGGTCCTGGTGGACAACAAGCTTACTATGAGCCAGCAATGTACCCTTACAGCAAAGGATGCCAGCAGCCTCCTGGGCTGCATTAGGAGTGTTGCCAACAGTTTGAGGGAGGTGGTCCTTCCCCTCTATTCAGTACTGGTGAGGTTGAACCTTCAAGGCTGGGTTCAGTTCTGGGTTCCCACTACAAGAAAGATATAGACTTAATCACAGAATCACAGAATGGTCAGGGTTGGAAGGGACCTCTGGAGATCATCTAGTCTAACCCCCCTGCCAGAGCAGGGTCACCTACAGCAGGCTGCACAGGGTGGCATCAAGGTGGGTTTTGAATGTCTCCAGTGTGGGAGACTCCACAACCTCTCTGGGCAGCCTTTTCCAGTGCTCTGCCACCCTCAAAGTCAAGAAGTTTCTCCTTGTGTTAAGATGGAACTTCCTATGTTCAAGTTTGTGCCTGTTACCTCTTGTCCTGTCCCTGGGCACTACTGAAAAATGACTGTTCCCATCCCCCTGGTACTCTCCCTGTAAGTGTTTATAAGTATTGACAAGATCCCCCCTCAGTCTTCTTTTCTCCAGACCAAAAAGACCCAAGTCCCTCAGCCTTTCCTTCTAAAAAAGATGCTCCAATCTCCTAATCATCTTAGTAGCCCTTTGCTGGACCTTCTCCAGCAGTTCCTTGTCCTTCTTGAACTGGGGAGCCCAGAACTGGACACAATACTCCAGATGCGGCCTCACCAGGGCAGAGTAGAGGGGAAGGATGACCAAGTAATGCTCCAGTAAAACTGATTCAGGGACTGAAGCATCTTTCATACGAGGAAAGGCTGAGGGAGCTGGGAGTCTTCAGCCTGGAGAAGGTTCAGGGGGATCTTATCAATGTATATAAATACTTGAAGGGAGGGAATGAGGAAAAGGGAGACAGACTCTTCTCAGTAGTGCTTATTGACAGGATACAGGCAATAGACAAAAATTAAAACACACAAAAATTCCATCTGAATATAAGAAAACACTTTTTTACTGCAAGGGTGGTCAAATACTGGAATGGGTTACCTAAACAGGCTGTAGAGTCTCCATCTTTGGAAATCATCAAAAACCCAATTGGACACGGTCCCCAACAACCTGCTTTAGCTGACCCTGCTTTGAACAGGGGGAATTGGACTAGAAGACCTTAAGAGGTCCCTTCCAACCTAAACAATATGGTGATTCTGATCTCTGTCTCTAATGTATACATTTATTTATTAGTTTGATTGTTTATTTAATTCACTGGGAAGTAAAAAAGTCTGTCAGAAGAAATATATTTGAAGATGTCAAAAGGAAGACAGAAAAAAGAAATGAAAATTAATAAGCAAGAAGTGGCAGTAGGCATAAGGATAACTTAAATATTGCAATTAGAAGATTGTTAGGTGAGTAAAAAAATAATGGGTTTCATGTTAACTGTTCTCACTGGTTTTCACTAACAGAGTTAGAGAGAATGTGGTAGTACTCAGAGCTCTGTTGCTGTGAAGGAATACAGCGTATGGTGTCAGCTGAACAGAGCAGTGAAAGTCTGCAAAGGCTCACTGCAGGGCTGTGAAACCTTTAAGTTTTGTCCTTCAGAGAAACTTTTAAACTCTGCCCTTCTAAAGCTGGATAATCTGGCACAATAAAGAGTCCATAAGGCCTAACCACTAACTGCTTATAGGTTTGAAGAAAGAACCAGAAAAAGGAGATCAGAGGTGATAACCACCTGTCTTTTCAATCCCATGACAACTGTCTTGTTTCTGCAACTGGTCCTGTAACCTGCAAAGAAGGTTTAACTGGCTTCATATATGAGAGGAGAGCAGTGGATATTGTCTACCTGGACTTCAGTAAGGCCTCTGACACTGTCTTCCACAAGACCCTCGTAAAGAAGCTGACAGTGTATAGGCTAGATGAACAGTGAGGTGGGTTACAAACTGGCTGAAAGGCTGGGCCCAGAGGGTGATGATCAATGGTGGGAAGTCTAGTTAGGGGCTAATGACTAGTGGTGTACCCTAGGGATCAATACTGGCTCCAGTTCTGTTTTACATCTTCTTTAATGATCTGGATGATGGGGCAGAGTAAACCTCAGCAAGTTTGCTGATGAAACAAAACTGGGAGGAGTGGTTGACACACCAGAGGGCTGTGCTGCCATCCAGAGGGACCTCAACGGGCTGGAGAAATGGACTGAGAGGAACATCATGAAGTTCAACATGGAGAAGTGCAGTCCTGCACCTGGGAAGGAAAAACTCCATGCACCAGCGCACACTGGGGGCTGACCAGCTGGAAAGATATTTGGCAGAAAATAACCTGGGTCTCTTGGTGGACACCAGGTTGAACATGAGCCAGAAATGTGCATTGCTGCAAAGAAGGCTAATAGTATCCTGGGCTGCATTAGGCAAAGTATTGCCAGCAGGTCGAGGGAGGTGATCCTTCCCCTTTATTTGGCACTGGTGAGGCCATACCTGGAGTCCTGCATGAGCAGGGAAGTTGGACCAGATGACCTCCAGAGGTCCTTTCAAACCTTAGCTTTTCTGTGATTCTGTGATTCTGTGAAAGTTCTCTGCCTTGTCCTGGACAAATGCTTTGCAACAGCCTAGCACACTTTAGTTCAAAACCAGATTGAAACAAATACAGCCTATTAAAGTTCATTATCTACATTAGATTGGTCCACATAATAAAAAGCAAACCCAATATTTTTGCTAAACCATTATGTGGCCAACTATTAAAAAACAAAGATCTAGGATGAATAAATAAAAGAACTCAAACATCTATCATGCCATGGGAAGACATCTATACATAGCATCATCGGCATTTACTAGTTCATAACAGCAATTGAGATTTTGTGAAAAAGTGGTGTTGGTTTCCTAACTCTATACAGTAGTCTCACAGGTCTTAGAAACTATGATTCTGGTAATAGTTCATCAATGTTCAGTTTAAATCTGGACATCTGCTGAGTTCTACCATACATTTGTCCCCTTGTTACTCATTATTCAACAGCAACCATGTATATAAATACAAAACAATGTAATAACAGCTGTACTGGATGAGGCTGAAGGCTCATCTAACCAAGTATACCAACTCCAGCAGCAGCTTAAAACAGATGGTTAGGGAAAGGGTAAAAGGAGCAGGGCAAGTATTAAATGACTGTTTCCCTCTCCTTGCTTCCTGCAATCAGTGATGTAGGAACTTCATGAGCCCAAAGCTTCGTCTGCATGACAATGTATAATAGTTATCTATAGACTGATCTTTCAGCAATTTGTCTAACTCCCTGTTGAACTCTGAGATATTTTTTTACTTCTTTAGAAATAAAATTTTATAATTTAATTGCAGGTTTTGCGGAAATATTTCTAAGCATTCTGACTAAAAATGGTGGACGATATCCCTAGTTCTGCAGTTATCATAAATTCAGAATGATCATTTCCAATTAATCTTCTCGGTGCCATTCTTTATTAGATCAGCTCTACTCTTTTCCTTTACCTCATTTGCAACATAAACTATTGTAATATCAGTTGTTTCTTCAAACAGAATCATAGAATCATAGAATCATAAAATCGTTAAGGTTGGAAGGGACCTTTAAGATCATCGAGTCCAACCATTAACCTAACCTGACAAAACCCACTTCTAAACCATATCCCCAAGTACCATGTCTACCCTTTTTTTAGACACCTCCAGGGATGGCAAATCCACCACCTCCCTGAGCAACCTATTCCAATGCTGGATAACCCTTTCAGTGAAAAAACTTTTCCTAATATCCAACCTAAACCTCCCCTGGCTTAACTTGAACCCATTTCCTCTCATCCTATCACTTGTCACTAGGGAGAAGACATCTATATATCATCTCTCTACAACCTCCTTTCAGGTACTTGTAGAGAGTGATAAGGTCTCCCCTCAGCCTCCTCTTCTCCAGGCTAAACAGCCCCAGTTCCCTCAGTCGTTCCTCATAAGACTTGTCCCCCAGAACCCTCACCAGTTTTGTTGCCCTTCTCTGGACTCACTCCAGCACCTCAATGTCTTTCTTGTAGTGAGGGGCCCAGAACTGAACACAGTACTCGAGGTGGGACCTCACCAGTGCTGAGTACAGGGGGATGATCACTTCCCGAGTCCTGCTCACCACGCTATTCCTGATACAGGCCAGGAGGCTGTTGGCCTTCTTGGCCACCTGGGCACACTGCCGGCTCATATTCAGCCGGCTATCCACCAACACGCCCAGGTCCTTTTCTGCCGGGCAGCTTTTGAGCCACTCCACCCCAAGCCTGTAGTGCTGCATGGGGTTGCTGTGACCCAAGTGCAGCACCCGGCACTTGGCCTTGTTGAACCTCATACCACTGGCCTCAGCCCATTGCTCCAGCCTGTCCAGATCCCTCTGGAGAGCCATCCTACCCTCATGCAGATCAACACGCCTGCCTAGCTTAGTGTCATCTGCAGACTTACTGAGGGTGCATTTGATCCCCTCGTCCAGGTCATTGATAAAGATGTTAAAGAGAACCGGCCCCAGCACCGAGCCCTGAGGAACACCACTTGTCACCGGATGTCAACTGGACTTAACTCCATTTACCACCACTCTCTGGGCATGGCCATCCAGCCAGTTTTTTACCCAGCGAAGAGTACTCCTGTCCAGGCCATGAGCAGCCAGTTTCTCCAGGAGAATGCTGTGGGAAACTGTGTCAAAAGCTTTGCTAAAATCCAGGCAGATCACATTCATCCCACATACCACATAATCCTTGCTGCATTTTGTACCAGCTTTAGTTCTAGGTGGACTAAAGATGGACTGACAGGAGCTGCATGAAGTAGGTAAGATGCGGACACACCCTGCATTAGGTCCATGACCAACTGCCATTTCTTCTCAATCTTTCCTCCAGCACATTACTTTAGGTTATTTCATCAAATTTTATGTGTTATTTTTAATCACCTTTATATTTTGTGGCCCTCCCTGTGATTAAGCATAATCTACTTATGCTTACATAAATGATTTACGCTGCCAGAAGATTTGAGCTACCTTTTGATACACATCTATCAAGTGCTGTTACCCCTCAGTAACCTGGGCAGCCAATTGTGCAAAAGCTCACCAATCACCAACTGGGCCAGCCCTGACTGCCTAATTGGAAGATAACTTATGACCTAATAAACAGACTAGCTGATTGAGGGAACACTTTCAGTCCACTCACCATTCATTTTACTCATTCATTTAACAATTGGTAGCTTAAAATAGCTAGGCAAGTACATTTTCACGATGAGAATATATCACTATTCCAGCTTAAAGTTGTACTCTAAGGAGCAAATATAGTGACACCATGTCACCAGTCACTAAAAATCTACAGATTATACTAAATTTATGAGAAATATAAGATAAAGCTATTTAAAAGCTATTTAAAATCAAAGCTATTTAAATCTTGTATGTAACTGCAGTGGAGTCTGGATCTCCTTGCTTTTTCTCAGCTCCTGTGTGAGTTCTTGCTGTTACTAGGTTAGGACCTTCTTTTGTTTTTATCTCCACTCCCATACCCTCATCATTTCTTCTATATGGGTTCTCAGCTGCTATGTAAAATCAATATTTGATGTCCAGACAGAGGTTCTGTCATGTCCACCACAATGCCAACTGTATTTCTCACTTTTTGCGTTTGACTATCACTTGATCCTTCTTCCTGCTTTTTTGCAGCTTTCAAGCTGTCTTACTGTGGTCTATACTAATACTGTATTAATCTAAATATAAGTCATATATTCTTTATTGCAGATACAATTTTTGTTCCTAATTTCTCATCCAGAAGCTAATCAAGCATTGATTTTGGGTTCTCAGCTTTCCCTTGTTGTATTCAATGCCATGTGAATAAAAAGAGTATGGTAGTCACTTAGGAACTTTGAGTAGGAAAAGGAAAAAGAATCTGTGAACCACAAAAATGTGTATGACTAATTCTCAGAGTTCGTTATGCATTATTTTTACCCTGCAAACTGGATAATAATTCTAAAGCCTTTTAAGCCATGTATTAATATAGTCTATGTAAATACCTATAAAATAAAGTAGGGAGTACATATTGAAAGCACTAAGGCTCACGAAAACCTTGGTAATCTGTTGCTATGTGATTCGGTTTCTATGAAGTCTACAGAGGTTTGGTTTTGGTTTGTTTTTTTTTTTAACTTTATGGCTAAAGGCGGGCAAAATCTTGAATAAGCTTACAACTGGGAGACAAGATTAAAATAATTTTAAAAGGTTGGATAAAATATTAAAATAGAAAAGGAAAAGCAAACACATACATAATTCCCAGGATATTTTGGAATATTCTCACTCTCAGGTTTCTAGAAGAATATTTATTCAGTAGTCAGAATTCGCCTACATTAAAAATCTAAAGCTGACAAACAACTCCATTTACTTGGCCACATGTGAATACACTATGACTATTTCTGGATGGAAGGAATAAAAGTCTCCAACTTATAGGGATATTTCCAGAAACCAATGTGGGAGAAGCTTTTGATTCACTGTTGCGCAACTTTCTAAATGTGTTATTTGGTATTTGGAGCTTTCCCTAGCCTTATTGTTAATCAGGTTACCAATGCAAAGTAATCAGTTAAGCCAGTCTTGCATTTGTTCTGTAAGGCAGCAGAGGTACTTCATCAAGTATCTACACACATACATGACACTATTTACCCTGGCACTGTGTTGAATTCCTACATCAGGACCATCGATTGTTTACTAACATGGATACCACAGGATCCTGAATAGGAACTCCATAATCTCTCCTCAGGTACATGATTAAGTAGCAAATGACACCCACCAGCATCTGGTGAGCTGTCAGGTGCCAGAAGGTGTTTGTAGTGGTAATTTGGCCATCTGCAATCTGTGTTGTCAGTACATTGTAAGTTATCACTGTCTCAGGCAATATTAACTTGCAATGTTCTTCTGACATTTCTTCAGTGGGTTGTGAAGCAGACATATGGTACAAATACTTCCTACCTGGCTCCTCCCATCTTTCCAATAGCAATGACTTCTGTTGCTTATCAGTAAAAGTACTCCAGATTGTGCTCAGATTTCTCTTCACAATACTTTAACATAAATACTACTCAGGTACTTATACTGTACCCTGTTTTAGGTATTCTGAGTCACTCTTGTGACACACCTCCACATTGTGCAGCACACAAGACATAGGAACATATGGCCCACTGTAATAACATATTTTGCAAATTACTTAGCAATTATACTTGAAGGTACCAAGTAGTTCAAAACCAATTACCTTATAACTTGCTTTCAGGTTCTGTAAAAAGGCTTTCAGTTTATATGGAAGAATAACTAGATAATTATTTTGTGCTTATATGGTCATTAAACAATGGCTTAAATAATTAAGATTTTTTTTTTTTTTTTTTTTGCAATACAATGCATCTGGCTAACAACTTCTGTGCCAATGTTAATTAAAACAGCTAAGATGTATTTTTGAATTATGGATCTCACAAAAGAAATATCAAATAACCCTTGAATGTAATTAGTTTGGACCATTATAGCTGTCTATTCTTAGTGGATCAAGTAAAAACTACTTTTCTTGTTGGAGTTTTTATTTGATTGTTGTAATAGGTTTTCTTATAAAATTAATATCACACCTAGAAACTGCTTAGAATTTAGAACAACATAATGAAGACAGGAATCCTCCGACCACTTGTTTGCAGTAGAAAACTTAACTGACCGTAACTGTGGATATATTAATGTAACATTGCAAGTAGAGGAAAAATTACCTGATGGATGCAAATATATCTTTATTTTTAGACCAACAGCTTCTAATATGGAGAATTAGAATGAGAAGATAGAAGTCCTAATGACAAATACATTCTGCATTTATTTAATGGGAACCAAGCAGTTCAGGGAATCGCTAATGGTATTCACGGGCTTTCATCACTGAGTCACTAGGCTTGAATCTGGCCCAGGTCTGCAATGACTGAAAATCATTACAATTTGATAGTTCTTCAGTGCCCTGTGCAAAATGAATGATGTTCTTATTCCGAAACTGATCATTAGAAAAAATTACTACCCACTGGAGAAGAACAA
Organism: Ibidorhyncha struthersii; assembly: GCA_013398815.1. NCBI lineage: Eukaryota > Metazoa > Chordata > Aves > Charadriiformes > Charadriidae > Ibidorhyncha > Ibidorhyncha struthersii. The sequence continues at coordinate 74,089 of VZSZ01009387.1, read as the reverse complement.
GATAGATAAGTAAAAGTATGGTAGGGAAGGAGGTTATACAAAAGTAAGACTCGTTATCATATAAAGAGAAGGGGTTACATGGGGTATATAAATTAAAGTATATTAAGAATATTAATGTAGACATTATAAAAAGCTTTCCTTCTGAAACATTTTATTCAGGCACAATAAGGTGTCTCTTCTTGTTTCCTCTCTTCTTTGCGAAACAAATTATAAAAAGACTTCTGGCTTTTTGTCCTTGTTGAAAACCAACCAGTCTGAAAGTCTGGTTAAGTTTAAGTTTTCGTTAGTTTTAGCACCATAATCCAAACTAATAAGCAAACCTCCAATTGTTCCTAAACCTGTAATGATTATTTCAGCAAAATAGAATTAGCACTTAACTTCATTTGGAACAGTTAAAGCTACTTATAAATCTGGCATATTGACAATAAAAAAAGTAACACCTCACCAAATCTTTTTTTATTTATTGTCTCTTCATTTCCTTCACTCATTCAATGCTATAGAAATTTTTATCTTCAGATACGTTTGTAGGAATTTTTGGGGGACTTTTTAAATTTTCTGCTTGCAGCTTTGTAATTTTCCAACACTGTAGAAATTTTAAACATTTTAAGAGTAACTTATAGGTGAATAACAAGTTCTATGTATGATTTATTATCATTTATTCTGTGGTAAAAAGGAGGAAAAGTGAAAAAAAGAATGCATATATATCACAGAGATATTGGTTCCTTTGGGAAAGAGGAAAAGAATCACAAGAATTGAAAAATATAATCAGCTTAAATATTTCCACATTTCATGAATATTTTCCTTATTGCCATCCATCTCTATGGAGTGCTTTGCTGAAATCAGTTCAGCACTTTCTTTATTCAAGAGAAAGTTGATTTACCAAATAGAAAAGAACACAAAGGCAGAAACTTCTACATAGACACACAAAGTGAACTCAATGGGCCTTAGTTATTAAGATTCATATGGTTATCTATACGCTTAGTACATCATGGGATGAATACTGCCATCTCAAATGGGCATTCTGTTGTTCCTTACTGAATAACCTTTCAAGTTTCACTTCCTCCTTAGCCTGACTATAAGCAATTCCGTGCAAGCTCCTTCAAACTCATTAAAAGAGTAAACCAACGACCAAATTTTCTTCCAGAGTCCAACATGGCATAAAACAGAGAGTAGAAAGTAAACTGTCTTACTCTTGTATAGATATTTTCTCTGCTATGGTACTTCAGCTGTATAGGGTGTGTACCTGGAGCTTTGCTATTGTACCCACACTTGCAAGATACGCAGGTGGAATGGTTCACAGAAGTAGCTCTTGAACTTGCACATACAGATCAATGTCTGTAGCCTTCACAGGAAAGGTAAAGGCAATGTAAGTTCATTACATTCCAGAGCTGATGTGTTGACTTTCCCCTAATTACACCCAGAATTTAACTTGAAGTGTTCAAATAGCATAGTCATAAAAGTTCAGTTAAAATAGAAGAAATGAACAACAACAGCAACAACAAAAGCCATACCATAGGTTAAAATCTCCACAGTAGGGTGAATTGTTCTTTAATTCTTGAGAAAAAGCAGAGCACAACAAATAGGGAATAACTGCTTTCATTCTTTCTTCAATGCTTATGGGACTCAAAGAAACACGGAAGACCTAGCTTCCCAAAATCAATTACATACAGAAAGAGACTTTATTATAGTTATCTGGGAATATTGTTGATTACACAGACTCCAATGGGAACCTAAATTATAACTAAATCCTTTATCACTATACTATATGTTCTTACAAGTTTTATAAGAAGTTGTCCTATAGAATACATTATGTCAGGATGTTATAATCAAATTTTGCATAGGATTTTTTAGAAGACTATACACATATTTGACACAGAAATTTGAGAAATACTACATTGAATAAAACAAATATACTATGAATAGAACTTTATATAATGAAATTCTTTAAAGAGGAAGATAGAAAGATATGCATGCCTGTAATACATTTTCAAAAATTTATTCAGTTCCTATAAAGGAAGGCTTGCTTGTGTGCCTTTAATGATTTTTTCAGAAGCATTTTTACTGGTAGATACTATGGGAAGGACAGGCTGAGAGAGTTGGGGTTGTTCAGCCGGGAGAACAGAAGGGTCTGGGGAGACTTTATAGCGGCCTTCCAGTGTCTGAAGGGCACCTACAAGAGGGCTGGAGAGGGACTTTTTATCGGGGAGTGTAGTAATCGGACGAGGGGTAATGGCTTCAAACTGGAAGAGGGGAGATTTAGAATAGATATTAGGAAAAAAAAAATCACTATAAAGGTGGTGAGGCATTGGAACAAGTTGCCAGGGAAGTTGTGGAGGCCCCATCCCTGGAGCTATTCAAGGCCAGACTGGACGAGGCTTTGAGCAGCCTGGTCTAGTGGGAGGTGTCCCTGGCCATGTCAGGGGGTTTGGAACTAGATGATCTTTAAGGTCCCTTCCAACCTAAACCATTCTATGATTCTAGGATTTCTGGATTTTATCTGCATTGGTAGCTGTATTATCCAGCCCCAAAATTTGATGACACAAAAGCAAACACTCTGATTATAACAATTGTAACTACTTAGAAGAAGTAGGGAGATTAAAGGGAGTTACATGTTCAAGAACTTCTTGTGCAACTTTCTTCTGATCAGTGTTCAAACTTTGGGCAAATTCAGCTCTTCAGAAAACAGATAGTTCAATCAGTACAGCAAACAAAATGTACTTGAAGTCAGTCCAACTGCATTCATGTAACTCCCTAAAAACTTCAGGTTTGTGCAATTCAGGCTACATTCAGGTAATTTACTTCTATGAACAAAGGTTGAATTCAGAGCACCTACTGTGCCGTCTCAGGTAAAGCAATCTATCGGTGATTTGTATCACCTCCTTTGCAGAATACCGGGCCCTGGCTACAGTAAATGAGAAGAATATTAAGGTCTGATATTATTCACAAGAAATACAGTCATTTTTGTTTTGATCTAATATGTTGCACACAAATTACAGCTGCATCGGGAGTGCACCATTATAAAAAAATTCTCCTAACATCAGAGCAGATAACAATTATGCTGATACCTGCACTGAATGATGGCAACCAAATATGTCCCTGTTTGCAACTGTCTGTATCTAATCAAGCATTTGATTCTTGCATTTGATGCATTCGATGAGATATAAGGGATGTGCCAAGTGATGACACGTACATCCCAGGGTATCCTCTGAATCACCATAATAGCTACAAGCTGGCTAAAAATCTTTTGCTACATTAGCTCACTGAATAGGTGTTCATCTGAGAAAAATAAAACCCTTTAGTTAATCATAGATTGAGAGTTTTGGGAAGGGAAATATCAGTTGGTTGCTCTTTCTTGTAGTCAATAGAGTGATTCTGACAGTAGTGAGACTCTGGATCATTGGGTTATCAACAATAGCAGGTGTTTCAAAAGAATGTTAATGAACATACTCAGATAATGAAGAGGAAATGAAGTACTTCTTTTATTAAATTTTCTACAACAGCTCTAAGAAATATTGTATACAGTAAAACCTTTTCAATTAAACAAATGAAAAGCTTTTATTAATGAGAATCAGTAATCATTATAGGTTAATAAGACTTAATAGTTGTTTGGACATTGTTGCTAGTAAAATAAAGAACCTGATTGATAAAACATGCTCCCAGGATGATAAAACATGCTCCCAGGAAAGATCCTGGCTATAGAGCAACAACTCAGAACAGGCCTATAGGAGGTGCTCCTGGGTTTCCTCGGTGACCTGAAAAAATACATTATGAAATCCCAACTTTAATCCATGACTTCAGACTACATCTTGTCTTAGCCATGTAGAGGATGTGAGCAGCTGTACTTCACAGCTCCTGTTGAACAAATCACAGCTGGCTGGATTTTCTGGAATCCAGAGTGTCAGCTTTTCCAATAGCCTTGAAACCTAAGGATGAAATCTGTTACAGGGATTCATAATATATTAAATCAGTCATTCTTTCCATTGACTTCTTTTCATTGGATCCCACTAAATCTTACCTGCAATGAAGGATGTACTTCTTGTAATTTCTTAATTTTATATTAAAACACATGTGTCATTTTTAGCTCTTACTCTTTCTTCTGGCATGGAGGAAGGGCCAATGTATGTTTTGGGAAAACAGCTCTGTTGCTATAAACAAAAAAGAATATATACATAATTGCAGATAGCACTCAGAATCTAATACACTCTGCTATTAAAGCAAGTTACTATATGATAATGAATCTGATACTAGGCCAAAGATTTGGAAATTGAAGACTGAGTAGCTGCCACAGGCTGTAGCTCTTCTGCACAGAATGGAACTTTCTAAGGACAGGTATGTTGAATACTATGAGGCACAAAAATTTAAGAAGAAAAAGGAATTAAAATAGGTTTATTGTGTATTGTGCTAGACAAAACCAAACCAAACCAAAACAAAACAAACCTTATATCTATTCCCAGCCTTTCATGTCTTGAAATTCTACAGCCTAAAATGAGCATACTGTCTCAAATGCCCTTGATGTTCAAAAGCTCCTCTAAATAAACTCATTGCCAAGTACTATACATTTTTTAAATTACAGCCTTTCTGTGGATATGTCAATAATACCAGCTAACTCCGATTCATGGGGAGAAAGCAAGCGCTTCTGCTAAAAGATTCAAGGCAAAGGCACAAAACAAATCATTGATTTCCATGCCCTAAGAACTAACCTGACAACTAATTTTTCTTCGTGTTCTTATTTGGTTCTTTTCCCCCCTTTCACAATGAGACAAGAGTGGAATATGCACTCATTCTTTGTTTGAAATATTTGTTGACTTCAGGGAGTGTAGATTCTTATTTAAGTATACTACTTAAACACTCGTTGACTTCCTGTCATCCTTTCAGTGCATGTTTTAAAAATATATGCCTTTACTAAGGCTAAGGAAATAGTTCTATAAAGTAAGCAGACTCCATAGGCTCATATTTCTGAGCGGATATATATGTTTTGCTGTCTCCAAAACCCTATTGGCTTGTCTCTTTTTTTTTCTTTTTTCCTTTTTTTTTTGTCTT